>JADLZN010004361.1:0-43513 GCA_018155175.1 Sinocyclocheilus anophthalmus
CTTGATTGCTCCAAACTTTTGACCGTTAGTATAGTTTGTATTATTCATTACAGCGAGGTGGTCTTTCTGCTGGACCTTAGGCCTGTCGCACCTCCTACGGTGCCTATGGTGGACTATGCATGGCAGGGGCGTCCTCTTCCCTGAGGCAGGCCTAAACCTGACCGCATACCACGTGGTTTTCTGCAGGGTCTTCAGCTGGGAACCACCGCTCATTGACGTTTCGCCCCTTAACCCAGAACGTCTCCTGGTGGCGGGGCAGTGAACAGGGACGTCTCCCTGACACCCCCTGCAGCAAAACCTAATTCGATGTTACTCCCCAAGCCTTGTCTCGTCGTTTCAGCCAGAGCCAGTGGCTTGCTTTCTCCGCTTCCTCAGAGAGCTCTTTGGTGGATCTGCTCAGTGTGGCTCCCCGTAGTCCCAGGTCCTTGAGCAGGCATGATATTGATCTGCCCACAAAGCCTCTGGCTCCCACCTCCACCGGGTACAGCCTCACACTCCATCCACCTTCTCTGCACTCCGCGACCAAGTCTGCATACTTCGCCTTCTTTCTCTCGTAGGCAGCTTCCAGTCTCTCCTCCCATGGCACTGTCAGCTCGATCATTATCACTGACTTCACAGCTGCAGACCACAGCACCATGTCTGGTCTTAATGTGGTGCTGCATATCTCCTGTGGGAACTGGAGCTGCCTTCCCAGGTCTACTTCCATCTTCCACCCTGCCCCTGGTGTTAATAGCTTGGCGGGTGGTCTCTTACTGGTATGCATTGCGGGTTTCCCCTGCCTGAGGAAGTGGATCTTACATCGACTCTCTAATGGACTCTGATTATTTGCCTCCTGCCGACTTTTCTCCAGCACCTCTGCCAGCTTCCTGAGCACTTGGTCATGCCGCCATCTAAGCCGACCCTGTGTCAGTGCTGTTTTACAGCCCGACAGAACATGCTGGAGTGAAGCATTGATGGTCCCGCAGAGGTCACAGGATTGCTCTGTTCCAAGCCATTGATGGAGGTTTTTAGGGCTCGGGAGGGTGTCGTATGTTGCCCTAATGAGGAAACTGAGCCGAGCCTGTGGTAGTTTCCAGAGCTCTGCCCAGCTGATTGCTCGGCTCGCGACACCCTCCCAAGTTGTCCACCGCCCCTGCTGCCCCTGTGCCACAGACCTTACTCTGAGCTCCTCCTGCTCAATCCTGGTGACCTCTGCAACAACTAGGTCCTTCCTCTCCTTCCTACTTGCCTTGGACCATAGGATGGGTGGCTCGCTCCATCCAAGGCCTGCCCGCCCTGTCTGGACTATGCCCACAATTTGTTGATGTTGCAGTCTTCCCATCACCTTCTGCACCTCCTCCTTAGCCCTCCATTTCCTTCCAGTCTCAACCCTGGCATTTGCATCAGCCACTGCCCTGTCGGAGGAGTCTCTTAATTCCATCACCAGCCTTGCCTTCTCCTGCCTATAGCCCAAGGTGATGGATTTTAGGGGTAGCTGGAGTGAGTTCCATCCATACAGCCCAGCAGCTGAAAAGCACCGTGGTAGGCCGAGCCATTTGCGGATGAAGGAGTTGGCTTTTGCCTCCATCCGGCTTACTGCTGATGAGGTGACTTCACACAGCTTCAGAGGCCACATCACCCTTGGGTACAAGGTGAAGTGATAACACCACACCTTGTATTTCCAGGTAGCTGGCTTGCGTTGATCTTGGACAGGCCTTCTGACAGCTGCCGAAGGATGAATTTCCCCATATCCTTGTCTGAGAGGCCAGATGTATAAAGTCTTCCCAAGCTTCGGATGGGCTGATCCACAATGCGGGGGATGTCTTCCCCGCTAATGGTGAAGGTGACTCTGTCATTTCTCTCCCCCTTTCGCAATGAGAGGCTCCTTGACTTCTGTGGCTTAAACTTCATTCTGGCCCAGGTGATCAGCTCATCCAGCCTTTTAAGCAGCCTGGTTGTACATGGGGCGGTTCGTAGCAGGCAGGTGATGTCGTCCATATAGCTCCTTGGGGCGGGAGCCTCTGACCTGCAGGCAGCCGGACCCCACCCACCACCTGCCTTGCCCCGATCAGGATGACCTCAAACGCTGCCACGAAGAGGATGGGAGAAATGGAGCATCCCATTGCGATCCCTACTTCCAGTTGTTGCCAACCAGTGGTGACTTTCTTCTGTGCAAAGCACATGTGCATGTCCTGGTAGTAGTTCATGATCATGGTCCTGATGTTTTCTGGGATGTAGAAGAATTCCAAAGCGTGGGCTATGAGCAGGTGTGGCACTGACCATAGCCATTGGCTAGGTCTAGCTATATGACGTGCAGATCTTTCTTCTCCCTCTTAGTGGTCTGGATCTGTTTCCCAAATCATGGAAGCATGCTCTACACAGCCAGGAAAACCTGGAATCCCAGCTTTTTGACAGCTGGTATTGATGTAGTTGTTCTCCGTGAGGTAAGTCTTCTTGCCATCACGGAGAAGATTTTCCCCTCCACATTCAGTAGAGCTATGCTCCTGAACTGCTCGATGGTCTTGGCGTTCTGTTGTTTGGGAATAGAGACTGCCAGTGCCCTCTGCCACTCGGATGGTATGGTCTGCTTAGTCCAGGTGATTCTCATCAGGGTCCATAACAGCTTCAGCACTCCTGGGCAGCTCTTATACAGCTTGTACGGTATTCCGTTCGGGCCTGGTGCTGAAGCAGATCTTGCCCGCTGGATCACCTGCCTGATCTCGCTGAACTTTGGTGGTGATGCGTCAAACAGGGCTGATGGTTCTGAGGGTCTAGGCACGTACCCTGGCGAGTCTAGGGGTTTGTTCCTTGCTGGGTCACTGTACTGAGTGCGGATGTACTCCTGCAGTTCTTCTTTGGAGACATCCAGAATTCCACTTGTCTTCTCCTCAAGGAGCCCGCGTGCATACCGGAATGGATTCCTGAAGAAACTTGATCTTTCCTTCTCCTTCCTTTTCCTCTGTCTTCTGATGCGTTCTACCCTCCGAAGGTTAGCAAGGCGTATTCTGATCTCATCCCAGAGAGCTTTCAGGCCCTCCTTCTCAGACTCCTCTGCCTTCCTCCAATGCCTGCGGAGCTGCCTTCTGCTTACCACCAGGTCATCGATCTCTTTCTCCCTTCTGCCTTTTGATCTTATTAAGGGTTCTCTAATGGTCACCTCGCCATACCTGTTGCTGCATTCTTCATACAGGATTTCCCCAAACATGTTTAGCTTAGCTACCACTGACCCGCACAGAGCTTTTTGCAGCAGCCCGCTCAGATATTCGTCCAACTTTCTCCACTCCTCAGCCTCGTTGGCCTTTGGCCACTTGATCTTGTTCCTTCGAAGTGGGTTCTTCAGGTTCCTGGCCCTTTGGCTAAACTCCGTTCTTGGGGGTGCTACTGAGTTTACTTCTTGGGGTTCATCAACATCCCTTTCTTCCTCCTCCTTCCTTTCCTCCTTCTCTGCCTCTGCAACATTGGGCCCGTTGGCACTGTGGTTGTCAACCCGGCCTTGGATCCCATTTGTCTGACCTGCCCATACCAGGGCAGTGCAAGGTTGCATCAGGCTACCACCACTACACTTCTTCTTTCCCATGTGGATGTGAAGTCCCCTCAGAGTTGTTGTTTATATTATTTGTATATATTAACTACTTCCTATTGGGCTTTTTTTTTTTTCAGGCTTGGGTGGCTAATTTTGAGCGTCCCAGAATGAATGCTAATTCCTTGCTGGCCAGCCCCACAGGCCTGAGCCCTTACCTCCGGTTTGGCTGCCTCTCCTGCAGACTTTTCCATTTCAAGCTCACAGACCTCTACAGAAAGGTAAAGGTGAACAGCACTGTCTTACTCTGACTTTTAAGGTACTTTTCATCACTCTGATAACCGATCTTAAGTCGCTGACAAGTTATTCTCATCCTTTTTTTCCTGGCTTTTCAAATGCAGGTCAAGAAAAATAGTGTCCCACCACTGTCCCTTTACGGCCAGCTGCTCTGGCGTGAGTTCTTCTACATGACTGCCACTAACAACCCACACTTTGACAAAATGGAGTTCAATCCCATCTGCGTGCAGATCCCGTGGGACAGGAACCCCGAAGCTCTGGCGAAGTGGTCAGAGGGCCGGACTGGTTTCCCGTGGATTGATGCCATAATGACCCAGTTGAGGCAGGAGGGCTGGATCCACCATCTGGCCAGGCACGCTGTTGCTTGCTTCCTCACACGTGGAGACCTGTGGATCAGCTGGGAAGAGGGCATGAAGGTACTGCAATCATTGTTCTGAATTTCAATAAAAGAACTGTTGTTGCTTTCTGTATTAAAATCTTTATTGATTTTGTGTGATTTGTTTTTAAAGGTGTTTGAGGAGTTGTTGCTGGATGCAGACTGGAGCGTCAACGCTGGAAGCTGGATGTGGCTTTCGTGCAGCTCATTCTTCCAGCAGTTTTTTCACTGTTACTGTCCGGTGTAAACATCTTTGGAAAGTTACAATTAAAAAAAAAAAAAAAAAAATCTGTAGGAACGTGAAAAGTGTGGTTAGAGGAGAATAGGTATAGTACAAGGAGGGGGGGCTGATAATTTTATCCATAACGGAGGTTTATACAGCAGTACAGACACTAGCCTCCTATTTCTGTCTCATAACATGGGAGTGCTTCAAATAGGAAAGAGGAAACAATAGCATTCAGATTATCAACAACTTCAGATCTGGTCCATAAATTATATAAATAAAACGTTCTTTATTTAATAAATTTTTTCTTTTGCTTAAAAATCATATTTTTATTTTTATGCTATATAACATTCACACAGTGGAGGAGGCTGTTTCCCTATCCGTCTCCGAAGTTTCCAAACGCTTTCCAAAGTCTGCTCTAGACTATTGCTCCTCACGTCCGTCCTCCACACGTTACCGTCAGGTACAGCTATGTGTATATCATTTGACGTATTCATAGTGACCAAAAAAGACAAATCAAAAATTAAAACAAAGAATCACAGTATCAATAATATTGTAATTCATAAGAAAACCAACAGAACCGTACACAATTACGAAAAAGTGATTTTTTTCTTTTTTGCCAAAGATAAGTGTACCACAGACGTTTTGTACATAAGCAACAATGTGTATACGTATTTACAAATATAAATATACACTATCAATTAACTTCAGCGCATAAATGCTTTCCTGTCCCCCTGACCCCGTCCTCCCGCGACCCTCCCCCGGAGCTCGTGCGAAATTCTTGAAATTGTCGACCGAAGTAGTTACGTTATGACAGTTTAAAAACTGCGTAAACAAATAATGGATTGTGTGCATCCGTGCCGCTAGACGACGACGACGATACCCGTGAGTCTGCGGCCTGGATCATCTGTTCATGAGCGGAAAAGGATAATCGCGCACTCCGAAACTACTTTTTTAGATTGCGAAATTAAAACGAAACCAGGAAGGAGGATAGAACATAACAACCATGGGGGAAGGAAGCAATGCAATCATTTTCAACGTTAAATGTGGAAATCTGCAGAACAATACCTATCGCAAATGTGTAATCCTGTTTTGCGCACATTTAAAAATCTTTAACGTTGTCTCTTACCCATCAATAATTCGACTGCTGTTATAATTTACTTTATATTCGATAGCAGTAGAAGTAGCTATAGTTACTTATCATTAAAAAGTTTTTAAAATGATCATCTCAGCAATATACACAGATTTAATTAGTTTCATCTCTCCCTTGCGTGCTTTGTATTGGTTTGCTTATAATGGCATTCTTATACTATTTTCGTTCATTATCATTTTTTTTTCGGATTTTTTTTTGTCGGGTCGTTTTTTTTTTTTTTTTTTTTTTGCATTTGCGATGCTCTCACATGAAGTTTACATTCATCGATGCACGTTGAAGACTAGCCTCGTCGAGAGAATCTTCTCTGCGAGTGACAGGTTCTCCACAGCATCAGTGGAACCCGCTGGAACCCACTGGATTCTAGAATCCGCCGGAATCCTCGGAATTCTAGAAGGATCCGTTTCGGAACTTCTGGCACCACAGCACTAGTCCATGTGTCCATGTACAAGTATGTAAATATGTTGTGATTTTTTTTGTTTTTTTATTTTTGGTCTTTTTGCAGGGCTGTGAAAACCAAATTTTTCCATTCATCCAGGCGGAATTCCAGAGAAACGCTCAGAGCAGATGATGTGATTGAAGCGAGTGATACTACAGGACAGGACAAGGAACGTCACTTCCAGTTTTTCAGGCCAGCGTTATCACAGACCATTCTCATAGTAGCTCCGCCAATCCAACATTTCCATGAAATACGCGAACGTTGGAGCGCGGAGTCGGAGTCTAACACCCTTTGTCAAATCCGAGCCACTTTATTTCGGTGCTCAAATTTGATAAAAGGGAAAGAGGCCTTTGACGAGAGCTGCCGGGGATGAGCGGACAGACTTGGGCAAACAAATAAAAAACAAATGACGAGCAGGACACGTCTGTTATGATTCCGCTGGACAGAAAGAGAAAAACTCTGGAAGCTGGGAAAGAGAAATCAAAAGAACCGTGTTTCTGAAAGTGTACATGATGCATGCATGTATGTGTGTGTGTGGACGTAGGTGTGCGCACACTCTGTGGGTGCCTGTTCTATGCTGATTCATGTGTCGGACTCGTCGCACGTCTCACACCAGGTTGTATTCCTTCAGGTTTAGCTGCAGGATGGTGTCTTTCACTGCCGCGAACACGAAGCGGATGTTCTCCGTGTCGGTGGCGCAGGTGAAATGCGAGTAGATGATCTTGTCGCTGTCGGGGTTCAGATCCACAAACATCTTTAGGATGAACTCCCGTGCGGCCTGGGCATCCCTTTGGGGCCCTACAAAACAATGTGTAAATGGAGTTAAACACTTTAGAAGACCTGAAAAAGTTAATCTTTCCTATGAATTTGCTCCCCACGAATCAAACCAACCAGCTCCAACATGAATCACATATAATTTGATTTGGAACAAAAATTGACTGAGAAATTTCTCACTTAAGACATACTTGTGTTCAAAATGGGGCTTGTAAGATTTTTTAATGTTTCTGAAAGAGGTCTTTTCTGCGCACCAAGGCTGCATTTATTGGATCAAAATACGTAAAACAGTAATATGTGAAATATTATTACAATTAAAACAACTGTTTCTATTTGAATATATTTTAAATGTACATTTATTCCTGTGATGCAAAGCTAAATTTTCATCATCATTACTCCAGTCTTCAATGTCACATGATCCTTCAAAAAATTATTCTAATATGCTGATATGCTGCTCAAGAAATATTTCCCATTAATATTAGTTTTTGTAATTTTTTGTGAAAACCCTGATCTTTTTCTTTGATGAATCTAAATAACTTATTTGAAATGAAAGTCTTTAGACATTATAAATGTCTTCACTGTCACTTTTGTAATGCATCCTTGCTGAATAAAAGCATTCATTTACTACCCAAAACGTTTGAAGAGTGATGTAGAGTGTATAAATGATTGACAATAGACATTTCCATGACTTTTTGTTGATTCTAACCAACATTTTCACTGCTGTTACGCTCTATAGCGGCCTTTCAAACATGCCACAGAAAAGCTAATAACATCAGTAGCTAATAAAACACATGCATACATTGGTACTGATTGCATTAAACCAGTGTACATGAAAATCACAGTACAACAAAAAAACAACAACATACCATCGAACTCAGGGAAATAGTCGACCAGGTGGGAGTAGGAGATCTTCTCCTCCAGCAGGTCCTTCTTGTTGAGGAAGAGGATGACAGAAGAGTTTTGGAACCATGGATATGTGATTATCGTCCTGAACAGAGCCTTGCTCTCCTCCATACGATTCTGAACACAGACACAAAGAGTGGATCGCCGTATATGTCAAAATGCACAGTAAAACTCACCAACCAATAATATAAAAGCTTTTAGAACCTTAAGTCCAGAAATAGCATTTACGAAAGATGTAGAAATATTTACAACTGTTGGTCTTCAAAGAGCAGCTATATGCTGCTTACTGCAATTTTATACTGAATATGGTCTACTATTCCTTAAAATTAGCTTTAATATTTTAATTACATTTTTTATCCATTTTTTATTTCCAACTTTCTATTGATTTTTTATTTCTTATGCAGTTTTTAGGATTATCTTTAAAACCTTTTATGTAAAGCGCTTTCAATTACCATTGTGTATGAATGGTGCTATATAACTAAACCTGCTTTGCATAGAAACAGTATGTGAAATAGTGTAAGGATAGAGTGCAGTGTAAAGACAAACACGTCTATAATAAATGAATCGCTTACCTCGTTGTCCGATTCCACTAGAACCTGATCGTACTCGCTCAGAGCCACCAGGAACATGATGGACGTCACATTCTCAAAACAGTGGATCCACTTCCTGCGTTCTGACCTCTGACCCCCAACATCAACCATCCTGAAAGACAAAGAGAGCAAGCGTTTGCATTATTGATTTTTTTACTGACATTGTATGCATTAATAATTCATGCTTATACTGTGCACAGTATGCAAATCCTCTGTATGCATGGAGCACTGTGTCCCATTATGCAAAGATCTTACAGTTTCTAGTGTGCTGAATACAATGGATTTTTGACACTATTATGTGCCGGTTAAGACATTTGAAAGCATATTTGGATTGACAGCTGGGTGGGTTGAAACTACAATATATTGAGGTCATGTGACAGCAACAGTATAGTACTGTTTGTTTATCATTGCATAATGCATACTTCTTTACATATTTAAAAAAAAGCAATATACAGTATATGCATACGGCATACTGCATACATCATAGTGTGCAAGCATTTAATTCTGAACAAACTCTGTCACTTTATGCATACTGTATATTATTTTTAAATATCACGTTGCATTCGAATTTTAGGCCTGCGTCAGCCGTCAGGCAGCCTTATCAGTAAGTGTAGGCTACGATGTAAGTGTCATTGCTTTTGGTAGCCTATCCAGTTGAACCCACTAGATTCAAAACACACTGCTACGTTGTTCATTCAATATATTGCGGAAAACGAGAGCATCAGTGTGGAGAAGATGTTGTTTACATCAAAACTGAAACCAAGCCGTTCACACAGAACGCATATTTATTAGATTTTCTAGAGGGACATCTATCAGCGTTGCACTCACGTCTCGCACAAGAGAGCGGCATGTTTAGAAAGCCATGTAAAATTAATGCAAGTTCAACTTTTAAAAAACATATCTCAAGACTTCAATGCGGGTCTTTTTCCCCATTCCCACTGTATCTCTTGTTTTTAAATGAAGACATTAGCCTACTCTTTGTGATTGAGTTTTTTCTCAGGCCCTTTGTTTAAACTATACTACCTTCGTGGTGCTGTTTTTTTCTAAATAGTTTAACAACTTTATTAATTATAGATTGTTTAAACAATATTTTTAAACATTATGCACTTTTTTTCAAAGATAGTTGTTATTTTATTACGCTTTGAAGAAACGGGCATAATATTTTGCTCGATGTGCCTTCTTGTGGCCTCAGGAGAGAAGCCAAAAGCTTTTTTTTCCCCTAACTGAAATTATGCCTTTTTAAAATTTGAATATAATATTTAATTAGAAAATTTGATTTAGTTTTAGGGTTTGACAGTGTGTGTTTTTTATATACATGTGTGATATAAAAATACCACGCATGCCAAAACCCCCCCCCCCAACATGTATATATTTAGGAAAATATGTTTTTTATATTTTAAATATTTTTATTATATATAAATTATATATACATTTATATATTTGAAGAGTTTGGTTCCAAAAACGCTATAAATCCATTTTGATTAATTTTAGTAAAAATGTGTTTTCTTTACCAAGTAAGTGGCAAGATGAAAACCACTATTTTTTGTTTCAAACTTTCACATAGCATCTTTAGTTTATAATAACATTAAAAATTCAAATCCACATTTTGATTTTCAAAGATTTATTATAAAATTGTATTATTTTTTTTCCCAAAATGCAATAAATCCATAGAATCAATATAAATTTATTATTTTTCATATTGAAACTGTTGAAAATACACAACATAGTGTTGATCCACATATGACAGCCTCTGAACTTGGTCAGTACTAATCTTATATACAGGCACTGGACCAAAGATACATTCAATTAGTCATCGCTCCCAAAATGAATTCAAAGGGTCATCTTTTTAATGCTATAAATTAATTACAACAATAATTACAACAGATATAGCAGTGATCTACTGCTCTGTGTATTAAATGCCGCTCCATCTGAAATCACGTGATGGAGATTTACTATTAATCACAAAACCGGCTTTACTGACGAGATACGCATAACAATCACATTCGATTAATCGTGCAGCCCTACATTTAGTTGTTGATCCAAAGTACAAAGTAGATGAGGAAAGCTAGGAAGCCGGGTGTATTCAAAGCGCCGTCATTACTGTCTAGAGTGTGTGGAATGGTGCTCTGTGATTGGTTGAGTGGATATATGCATTTTGCAGAAAAGGGAGACTGGCGTTTGTCTGGAAAGAATCGTGTTTGTTTGGAAAGAAAGGGAGAAAACATAACCGAATAACACGGCGGATATCGCATTTTGCATAAAATTAAAAATTGACTTTTCAATACCGACCATATACAATACTGATTTTGGCGGTAAACTAAATTTTCCCCATTCTTCACATGGAAATATTTTCAAATATATACTGTATGTGTGTGTATTTATATATACACATAATAAATGTACACAGTACACACACATGTATTACGTAAACAATTTTTTATTTTGGATGCGATTAATCGTTTGACAGCACTAGTTTTTTTGTTTTTACATGTAAAAGTTTGTTTTAGAAAAAGCAGATACTCAACATCGTTTTTTTTAGCAAAGCAGATAACGCTCCACATGTCAGGTTTCAGAGGTTAAACAAACCACTTGTTTATCTTTGTGATTTCCTCATCTGAAATCAGATGCTGAACAGCGTTTGTTTGTTTGTATTCCTGAACTGTAGGATGTGATTACACACAATACACAGAGCTTTTCCCTCAACCATTGCTTTTGCAAGGTTCCTTTTACGCCCTGAATAAGATATCAGGGGTTCATCAATTTCATCGTAATTATCCATCCTCGGTCACTTTTAGTCAGTTTTGACGAAACTCCTCTCAGCTTGCACGTCTTTTCAAAGTGACTGGCAGCCTTGTCACCTGACCTGAATACAGCGCGCTGATTCGCTAAAATGGACATTTCGCCTTCTGTTCACAAACAACAAGGGCGCTTGTCAGTTTCTGCAGTAAAATGTGAACTTGCGATGCCTTGAAAGTGAACAAAATTGGCTTTTTTGACAAAACGTGTTTAGGGTTCAGATTGTGCTATATGTGGAGTATAATGCACGGCACTCAGTTCTTTTTTTTTTAAAGTGGCGTTTATCGGTTTTTGCAAATAAACTCGTCATATGTTACATGTTAAATCCAGCCAGTCCAGGAATGATCCTGCGAATAAATATGTTAAATGCACTGACGCAAAAAAAAAAAAAAAAAAATCTTGGAAATTTCCGAATATGCACAAAAAAAAACAAAAAAAACGATGTTCAACAACATAGTATAGTACTGTTTATTTACCATTGCATAAAGCATACTTTTTTTCAGTTTTACATGCTACTTACAAAACAGTAGGCAATATACAGTATTTCAAACAATGTAATATGCATACAATGCAGTATGCAAGCATTTAATTTTGAACCAATACTGGTTACTATTAAAAAATAAATAAAAAATTTGAACCAGAAAGTATTATGCAAATGTTTTTATGTAAACATCTGTCAGTTCAATCACATAATGAGTCAATAAAGATAAATATTGTGGAAATATTTGCATACTACACACAATATGCATACTGCATTAATTGAAAAAGTAGAATTTTAGCATTCTTTTCTGAACATACTCGCATCCCTAGATTTCAGAAACCTGGTAAATGTGTTCAGCCAGAGTCGGCGCTGTTTATCCAGCACTGATATCAGGATTTCTATGGCGCCCCCTAGTGGAGTCAGAGCTCCAGTCCTGAGCCAGCAGTTCACAGAGGGGCCTTTGATAAATGAAGCCCTCTAGGATTGGCTGCCCAAAATAAAGCTCCTTCAGATAGAAGCGTCCTCATTTCCTTCAGCCAGGGGCTCGGTGACCTACTTCTGAACATACACACGCTCTTTAATGTAGGACGAGTCTCCACATTCACTCCGTACTTAGCGAACTTTGGCAGGAGGACAGACAGAGAGAGCGAGAGAGGCCGTGCGTGCTCACTTTTACTCTTCCGGGAAGCTCGACGCGAGGTGCGTGAGGGTTTAAGACAGTTTTACAGAGATTAACAACCACAGAGCTGATGGTAATCATTTATGGAGTCAATATGGCAGAGGGGGCAGAAATAATCTCTTGTGTGTTTTCATGAATTTTCATAGCACGCACATAGGAACGATAAAAAAAAAAAAAAATTGTAAACCTCATCAGCATCTCTTCATAAGCATGTGTTTAAATGTCAACCACTAGGGCTGTGTATCACCAGCAAAGTCACGATACGATACATATCACGATACGATACATATCACGATACGGGATTGCATTGAATTTCACCTCAGAAGAGTTTAGTAAAACAGCTGTTTATTAAACACTGGATACTGTAGGACCACTGCTGACTGTAGGCGGAGTAGACGGTTGATCTCTGCATTATGAAGGGCCTCTATAATTGTACCACAGTACAATATAGGTAATGGAATATGTTTCATGTTTACATTGGGCACTTCCCACCAGGTACAATATTCTGATCGTTTGCATCTTGTAAGCTCTTAAGCCCATAAATAATAATGTACTCGTTCTAATACATTTATATTGTAATGTACTCATTCTAATATATATTAAAAAAAAATCATATTTACACTGTTGGTAGGTTATAATTGCACAAATTAACACACTCTCTATGTTTAAAAAACTAAAAATTAGAAGAGTTCCAAACTAATTCGCTGTCTTCTAACGCACGCACACACGCTCATTCACTCACACAGATCACGCTGCGGCCGCACTCAGACATTCAGGAACACACTTTTTAGCGCTGCCCCGCAGTTTTATCAACTAAATAGCTTAATCGCTCAAGAGCTACATTATATTTTTCAACAAGGAGCTGGTAACATCATTGTTTCTAAAAGAACTAAAGCCACAGCTTCACTGTTAATAAGAGAAACGCGGCAAAACGGTGGTAATTCATACATACACCGCCTCTCTCTCTCTCTCATAAATAAACACTTGATGAATCACATTTTTCTGAGAATAGAATATTGAAGTGGAGATCGCTAAACGGCAAGCTAACCAGTGTTTTCAGAAAAAAAAGCGTGTTTATCCACAGTGGAGAGAGCGCGTGCACATGGTTGCCAGGTTGACCAAAAACAAGTAACACACAGCAGATATTTCCGTATTGCGCAAGTGGGAAGCTCTGTTTTGGGGATTACATCTCTTATATCAGGCAACCCAGTTGTGTTCTTCTGCGGCCAGATTAAACCTTGTTGTCGCCTATATTTATGCTCTATATCATTATTTTTTTAGAAACCTTTCATTTTTCTACTCTTCCGTTCAAACTTTGTTCTTGTATTCAAATTAAACCTGGTCCACTGCTGCACCGTGCCCACACTACGATGCGATTTCAAGTTTTCCTTCCTCTTTGGAGTGTCACGCTGATTGTGCATAGATAAGATCCCTGAAGTTGCAAAGACTAAATTCTCAAATTCAAAGAGATATTCTTTATCAAAGTTACGACTCTGCCACGCCCCCCTAAAACGGCTCTTTCTAAACACGCCCCCACATATCTACCTCACTATGTGGAAATATTTGCATAATGCCGCCAAAATGTGCACGCAGAGAAAGAAGGCGTGGTTTCTGTAACTGCAGTTAGTGTTGAAGCAGCGATGTCAGGGAGACGCTGTGTTTTTCAGTGCGAAAGCAAAAGCACTTTAATTTGGCCTTCCGGAAGTAGATGCATTTGGGAATCTTTAAGATTACTTACAATAGAACAGCATTGCATTTTATGGACGACCGTTTCGTGATCCTAGGGGAGGGGGTAATTCTGACTTTGCTATGACAGTCTGGTGCTTTTCTGAATCAGCTACTGTTTTGTTATTTTTTTAAGTATTTGCTATTGACTGTTCCAATGCGGAGTTTGACATCGGTTTTGTGGTGTGAGAGAGAGGAGCGAGAGAGAGAGAGAGAGAGAGATAGAGAGATAGAGAGAGAGAAAGAGAGAGAGAGAGACGGTCACATCACAGTGGAGTCAGCTGTCTTAAACGCGGCTTGTGTACTGCATCATTACTGTGTCTGTTCCCCTTCCGGGCTTGAACTGATGGTAAAACTCTGACATTATTTACTGTCTTTTACATTTATTTTGAAAGATGAAGCTTTTTTTTTGTATTATGGTAAGGGTCTTCCTATTTCCCCCTTCCGACGAGTGCTTGCGGTGTTCGGCCAATCAGAGCAGACTGCGCTTGTCGGAAGGAGGGACTTTGTAGAAAACGAAGCGTTTGAGAGAGGCGGGGCATAGAGGACCTACAATAATGTACAGTTTGAAAAATAATGTGTTTTTGAAACATTAAAGCATGTCAACATATTCTGTTACGAACAAAAACAGTACAAAATACACAAAATAATGATCTTTAAAAAAGCATCATATGACCCCTTTAACAATTATTAATTTAGCAGATGCTTTTATCCAAAGCGACTAACAAATGACAAGTACAACAAAGTCATTCATCCCAAGCAGGCAATAACACACAAAGTGCTACCAATAAAATGTTTCAAACATCATCTAGAATTTAGATTCGCTAAAAGGCAGATGCTAACCATGGTGGGATTACCATTTACCACTTGTGCATTCGTTTAACCACAGCGACCGGATGACAGAGGCTTCTGCTTAGAGTCATTTAAACCGCAACCATGAAAAATAAACCTCTTTAAAATATAATCAATGTATTTCAATATGCAAGGGGTTGCTATGTCTCTGCGCTCACTACAGTTCAAAGGAAATGAATACTTTTATCAAGCAAAGATGCATTAAATTGGTCACAACTTATGGTAAAAACATGTATAATGTTACAAAAAATGTATTTTCAATAATGCTGCTCTTTGAACTTTCTATTCATCAAAGAAACCTTTAAAAAATATTTTTTAAACTTTTTTTTTTTAAGTTTATAATAGTCCAACTGTGTTTTCAAACTGATAATAATAAAAAAATGTTTCCTGAGGAGTATCAAATCAGCATATTAGAATGATTTCTGAAGATCATGTGACACTGAAGACTGGAGTAATGATGCTGAAAATTCAGCTTTGCATCACAGAAATAAATTACATTATTAAAATACACTCAAATACAAAACACTTGTTTGAATTTGTAATCTGTCACAATATTACAGTTTCTCTGTTTTTTGATAAAAAATGCTGCCTGGGTTGAGCATTTCTTTCCAAATCATTAAAATAACCTTTACCAACCCCAAACTTTTGAACATTAGTGTACATAATACTTATTTCAATTTGACAGTGCTCCTCTCTTAAAAGAAAATTAGAAATTGTTTTGATGGCTCAATAAAGACAAAAGAAAAAAAAAATCAACAGAAGTGCAATTTGGACAACTCTGACTGATGTGTGGTGTGATGTGGGCTGTATCTTTGTAGGTCACACACTAGAAAGTCGTCTTCAGCTCGGGAAAATATTAATAACTCTCCTCCATGGATGTATTCTCAATGCTAACCTAAATTAAGTGCCAAGTTCCTAAATTTCAAACGAAAGCTGACGAATAATTGGTCCGTGTCCTCTACCTGAAAATGATGCTTTGAAGGTCGAACGGGTATTCAATAATCCCCGTGGTCGGGATTCGAACCCTCAGAACATCCTGCTGGGTGGGAAGATAGGAGGGCTCGGCGATACGATCCAGATCAGAGAGATAGCTACAGAAAGACAAGGAGAGAGAGATAAAAACAGCATTAACCCCTTTATATCACATGCGGGTGGTTTAGTAAAGGATGTTTCCAGCAGAACCCTCGAGAGTCAGACGTCGTCCCCCGTCAGCAGATCTCAGAGGATACTCATTATGCTGTCTTGTGAGACAATCTAAAAAAACACAATGGCTAAATAGGGAAGACAAATGTTTTGTGTGTCTGGTCAAACTAAGGTAGACTTATCTTATGTGCAGAATGTACACTGCATACTGTCTAATATTTCTGAAAAACATGTGAGTGAAATAGTGTGGTGTATATAATGATAAATCTCTTTCCTGGCTTATTTGAATTGAATGTCGAATGAGAAGGAAAACACCATAAAAACTGACAAGAACCAATCCAAAGTCAAAAGAAATTAGAAATTATATTCCGCATAAAGAATATTAAGGTGTTTTCAGAACAACTAAGATTTTATTGCATTGTGACATTATTGTCATGCAATTAAATCCTGGAAAATTAAAAATCTTCCTAGAATAAAAAAAATCTAAAGAATAAAAGAAATTAATGTTGTATTTTTTAAAGTTACATATATATTATATAAATTTTTTTTTTTTACTTTCTGGCACAATAATATATATAATATATATATTATAAGTATTATAATATTATTATTATACGTTTTGCACGCTCGTGAATCTCTCATGACTAAGTGCAGACGCGATTAATAAAGATTCCATTGTGGTCATTTAGAAGCTTTCTTGATTATAAGGGCACTTTGTAAGATCGCGTGAAATGAGTGACTCTTTTATGCTAAAGGTTGACGGTTTTGCTCACTTTCTAGGTATAATCCATTCAGAATTTGTATAAAACTTTTGTTTTTCACATATCGGCTACATCCTGCAAAGTTTCGGGAATGACATCCTCATATTTATGCGGGATTCACTCTCGAAATTGCAGTGATTGGCAATGGACGGAACATAAAATATGTTGATTTAATTCTGGAACCGGTCCTTGCCAAACTTCCACAGACAGCGCGCGTCCTGAGCGAGATCCAGTTCACAGGCTAAAAGTGTGTGTAAATTTATTGAGATCGGGATATATCAACCAGTAATTTTATTTCATTTCCAGCAACGGACGGTAGAAAGTTCAGCAATGAAAGGTATGCGATTTATGACAGAATATAGTCCCACAACTGATCGTATATTTTTTCCTCACGTGTCTCGCCTTTGATAACAACGATTTAAAACGGAAACATTTCAAGTGACATGGGAAAAAGACACGGAAAACTTCAGTGAACGTCAGAAAAGCAGTGTGCACATTTCTGGTTAAAAATGAAAGACCATCAACTGACAAATGGGAAGCATCACCATTCAAGGAAAGAGCCAAAATCAGTTCACAGTCGAGGTCCTGCGCAGAGACTATTTTTTTTAGTCCCGCTCGACCGCAAATTTATTTCCGCAGCCCCCATTGACCCTCCCCTATATTCACTTATGTTCACGGGGAGAGAACCCTGTCCGCATTAGAATAATTTTCTTCTTCCCCGCTCGACCATTCTGCTAAGTTAAATCTTGTTATCCAGAATCTCACATTTAATTTCCTCTACTGAAAGAAGAGAGATAGGCTGACAAATACAAGCGTAGTCTGCCACAATTGTAGACTTGTTTATTTTAATTCATCTTTGTCATGAGTCCTTGTAATTTTTGACCTTTGTACTGAATTTATATGAATTTCTTAAGACACAAAATTTTGTTTACTATTTTATGCAACACAGGTGGAAATAAAGTTTCAGAGAAAATAAAAATTTTGAACAAAAATGTTATTTCTATTTTTATTGCGTCTTGTCAGGATACATTCGTTTACCAAGTTGCAACACATAGAAAAGTGTTAGGTGTACAAAAATACGCCTATTAGCTATTTTTTTTTTTTTATTTGTCTTGTCGAAATACTAAATTCGTTTGGCATTTTTCTGTTAATACAGTAGGAAAAGTGTTGCAGAGAAAGTAAATAAATACAACATCTTTCATTTAAAATGATATGCTAAGCAAAATATAAACAAAACCGATTTGAACGTCCTTCAAGGACAGCGCATCCACACTGACGAAGGTTGGCTCCCATCCTTATTCTGTCTCCACAACTCACTCAGCGACGCAACTGCCCTGCTCTGTCGGAGGCCATATTATTTACCAACAGGTCAGCCTGCTTGAAGCATCGTTGTCCGATGCGCCACGCAATAAAATGCTGGCACAGAAGCCTGCGTGCAGCTCGTGCTAACAGTTCCCGAGTGCATACCGGTTGTCAATAAGAACAAAGCTTCAGCTATGCTGTTCGAATGGACGTCGGGACTGGGATATTTTGAGACTGCCCGCGTTCCGTTCAAATTACAACCAGAGTTTACCCGACCGCGTTACCTGGGAACGTTTTATGTGAATTTATCCCGCATGCAAAATCTGGTCGGGTCCCTCGGGATCAGACCTCTAGTTCACAGTTTACTAAATGGTGGCAACCTCTTTAAGTTATTCTTGACTTGGATTGACTGCTTTGATGCATTGCAATACGTTAGGGCATTGTTTTGATGCTTACATCAGAAAAAACAATTTTGCTTTTATTTAGAGCTATATATATATATATATACAGTGTGTACGGAAAGTATTCAAACCCCCTTACATTTTTCACTCTTTGTAATATTGCAGCCATTTGCTAAAATCATTTAAGGGTATTTTTTTTCCTCATTAATATGTACACACAGCACCCCATATTGAAGAAAAACACAGAATTGTTGACATTTTTGCAGATTTAGTAAAAAAGAAAAACTGAAATATCACATTGTCCTAAGTATTCAGACACTTTGCTCAGAATTTAGTAGAAGCACACTTTTGATCTAACACAGCCATGAGTCTTTTTGGGAAAGAAACAACAAGTTTTTCACACCTGGATTTAAGGATCCTCTGCCATTCCTCCTTGCAGAACCTCTCCAGTTCTGTCAAGTTGGATGGTAAACGATGGTGGACAGCCATTTTTAGGTCTCTCCAAAGATGCTCAATTGGGTTTAAGTCAGGCTCTGGCTGGGCCATTCAAGAACATTCACAGAGTTGTTGTGAAGCCACTCCTTCGTTTTTTTAGCTGTGTGCTTAGGGTCATTGTGTTGTTGGAAGGTAAACCTTCGGCCCAGTTTGAGGTTCTGAGCACTCTGGAGAAGGTTTTCTTCCAGGATATCCCTGTCCTTGGCCGCATTCATCTTTCCCTCGATTGCAACCAGTCGTCCTGTCCCTGCAGCTGAAAAACACCTCCATAGCATGATGCTGCCACCACCATGCTTTCACTGTTGGGACTGTATTGGACAGATAATGAGCAGTGCCTGGTCTTCTCCACACATACCGCTTAGAATTAAAAAAAAAGTTCTATCTTGGTCTCATCAAACCAGAGAGTCCTTCAGGTGTTTTTTAGCAAACTCATTAGCGGGCTTTCATGTGTTTTGCACTGAGGAGAGGCTTTCATCCAGCCACTCGGCCATAAAGCCCAGATTGGTGGAGGGCTGCAGTGATGGTTGAGTTTCTACAACTTTCTCTCATCTCCCGACTGCATTTCTGGAGCTCAGCCACAGTGATCTTTTGGGTTCTTCTTTACCTCTCTCACCAAGGTTTTTCTCCCCCGATAGCTCAGTTTGGCCGAACGGCCAACTCTAGGAAGGGTTCTGGTCATCCCAAAAGTCTTCCATTTAAGGATTATGGAGGCAACTGTGCTCTTAGGAACCTTAAGTGCAGCAGAAATTTTTTTGTAAACTTGGCCAGATCTGTGCCTTGCCACAATTCTTTTTCTGAGCTCTTCAGGCAGTTCCTTTGATTCTCATGATTCTCATTTGCTCTGACATTCACTGTGAGCTGTAAGGTCTTATATAGACAGTGTGTGGCTTTCCTAATCAAGTCCAGTCAGTATATTCAAACACAGCTGGACTCAAATGAAGTGTAGAACCATCTCAAGGATGATCAGAAGAAATGGACAGCCCCTGAGTTAAATATATGAGTGTCACAGCAAAGGGCCTGAATACTTAGGACCATGTGATATTTCAGGTTTTTCTTTTTTAATAAATCTGCAAAAATGGAAAACAATTCTGTGTTTTTCTGTCAATAAAGGGTGCTGTGTGTACATTAATGAGGAAAAAAATTCACTTAAATGATTTTAGCACATGGGCTGCAATATCCGAAGAGTGAAAAATTTAAGAGGGGCTGAATACTTTCCGTACCCACTGTATAGGCGTGCGGTGGTGTTTTACATGGGCCTTTTATATATAAACATTATACAAAAGAGAACAAATAATAATTTTTGTATTTTTATTAATATATATTTTTTATTTATTTATATTTTTTAATACTACTTATAATTTTTATAGTGTTTTATGCATTTTTATATTTATTACAAAATAATAACTAAAGGCAGTAACAATTTGAACAATATTCTGGAAAAAGTTTACAATAAGATTTCATTAGTTAACCTTAGTTAATTTACTAATATTAACAATCGCCTACTTCTACAGCATTTATATATAATCTGATTAATTTAAACTTCAACTTTACTAAGCATTTTTAAAATCAAAAGTTGTGTTTGTTAATATTAGTTAATGCACTGTGAACTAACAGTGAACAACTGTATTTTTATTAACTAACATTAAGAAAGATTAATAAATATTGTAATAAATGTATTGTTTATTGTTTTTTCATGTTAGTTAACACATTAAATTACATCTTATTGTAAAATGTTACCAATATGTTTTATTTGTGGACTGATGTTCGGCTGTTCTTTTTAATAGTCAACTTATTTCGGATCATCGTCCTGAAAGCTCTGTAAACACTGCCACAGACACGAAGATATATCTTTCATTTCATCAAGCTGAATGCTCACTAAAAACTGGCACAGTCATCATGTTTTCAGGCCATTTCAAGTTTTATTTTGATGTGACAAAGTAGTGGTATCTAAGTGGGAGAGTTGTTTACTTTCTTTATAATTAGTCAATAACGCCATCCTTTTCTTCTTTCAGACCGAGAGCTCGCACGAAAACAAGTGGCGGGATTTATCACATGAGCCAATCACATCCAACCTTAACCGATCATTTCCAATTATAGCGCAATGGAGACGTTGCCTCCTCTCACGTGACTTTCCCCAATTCATCTCAATGAGCCTCCAGAGTCACGGCACGCTTTGGGGTCTCTGTAGAAAGTCAATGGACTGAAGGGAGGCAAGCCTCTGCTGGAACTTTACCTGCGGTTGTCGCTGTTGGACAGTGTTACTTTATAAAAACAAGTGACTTTTGGACTTTTAATATCATATTTAGTCATATATGCGCTGTTTTATTTTTGTAATATCGATCATTTTATCATCCAACTTTTTGAGGAGACACTGCCTCCCTTCCCTCCTCGGAGGAAACGCCCCTGATAATTATTATTATTATTATTATCGACTCCTCAATTTGCATTTTGCTGCATTTATTAAAGCACATGGATACTGTATAATATTGCACTACGATGTAATAGCACGTACATCAGTAGTCTGGGCTACAATGTTGTCACATGACCTCTTATTGTTGCATGGTTCATTAATAAAATGCTGTACAAATTCTTACAAAATGAATAAAAAATTTTTTTTTTTTTAAGAAAGTGGCCATATACTTCCTGACCTTCGTTTTAAAACCAATGAAACTCCACTATATTTCTTTTTAAACACCAATGAAACTACAATATATTTCTTTTTTAACCAATGAAACTACAATATATTTGTTTTTTTAACCAACGAAACTACAATATATTCCGCAAAATATTTATTTACAGAAAATATACTATTGTAGAACATCCCATCTTCTCATATGTAGTGCTGGAAAAGTCTGATTAATTTGGTCGAAAATGTTCATTTAGATGGTTTATGTAAATGAAGTTGTTCAAAAAACGATTCACAGATTCATTTCAATACCTTTGCGTTTTGTAGCAAGATATTTAGTCAAATTCTGAAGTTTGCCACGCCTGTCGACGCAGATTAACTATACATTTATATAAATAAAGATTCAAGTTATTAAATAAATGATTATGTTTCTAATTTTATTAGTTGAATTTGTGTAAAGCTGTTACATTTTTTGCTGTCACCCAAATATATCCTACTGCACTGATGTGACCAGTTTTACCCCAGCAAACCAGCAGGGGGTGTGATTCACATGATGCCAATGATTCTTGAACAGATTCCAGGCTTCATACATCTGTGTGCATTAATGTGGTGAAATACGCACTGCCCTATATTTTATTGGGCCAGTAAAAGAAATAGGACAAGACTGACTGCCGCCAAACTCATCATCAGAGAGACATGGACACAAACCCATTCAGAAAAAGGGCCATAAAACAATAAAACACAGTCTCTGAGACATGAATTGATTTGTATGTGTTGCACATGATGAAAGACATGATATTTTTTAAACAGAAATTGATTTCCCCCCTCCTTTTTCCAGATTTAATAACATCTTGGATATCGGTTAGCATGAAAGTAATAGTTTATTCAAAAATAACAATTAATTTACTCACCCTCCTGTCGTTTCATACCATATGTTTCACAAGTCAATGCATGACTTTTTAACTGAGGAGAATTTCTTAAGAATTGTATTTGTCATTTAAAATGAATACGAGCATGAGCTTTTAAGCTCTAAAGGACACAAATGCATCATAAAAGTGGTCTATATGACTCGTGTGCTATATTGTAAATCTTCTGAAGTCACATGATAGCATTGTGCGAGTTATTCAGAGAAAATTGCTCTCGTTCAGAGTTCATGAGAAACGGCAATGTGGGATTCAGAATTCAAACTTACCTTTTGAATTAGTTTTTTTCCCCCCCAAAGAATCAGTGATTAAAGACTCATATTTCAGTCTAGTTCAGTTGACTAGAGTACGTGAGTCAAATCAAACTTCTGCAAGCCGGAAAGCCTCAGTTCTAATTCATTGTAACTGCATGGGGAAAAAATCCCCTTTAGTGTTCCACGGAAGAAATACAGTCACATGGGTTTGGAATGGCGTGAGGATGAGCAAACAATGACAAAATTCCAGATGTACAAATGGTTTACAATGAAATAACATGCACCAATTAATCATTCACAATATCACCAGGAACACATATTAGGAAAGTAAACAGGGTCATTTCTGAGTTCATGTAGATTGTGAGGATGCACAACAGTGTGCATATATAAAACTGTTATTTATAAATAATCATACTATATACAATACAAAGATGATGACAGATATACTCACTATTTTGTGGAGTCTGACAGCTGGTACTCTCTGCGTCTGTCGTAGGCCTCTTGAATGCCTGGATCTGTCCACAGCATCTTAATGGCACTAATGTAGGGCTGGTTGAATGACGACACCTTCTCAATGTCCACCTCCTTCACCAGCATGGCGTTTGCCTGCAGCCCAGAGCAGATGAACAGTTTAAGGCAAAAGCAATGGAGAAAAATACTGATAATCTACAGCAGTGCAGATGTGCAATACTCCATCTAACCTATTTTAAACATGCTCTGGTCTTTCTATAATTATGGAGCTTCTATTATGCATGACATCTTATTAATAGTGAGACCACATGGAATATGTACTTTTTTCATTTGCCACACCAAAGCAAAATATGAATGGTGAAAACCAATTCAACACGGTTAAAAATGGCTGTGGCAACTACAACCAGTTACAGCGCTAATAAGACATCATTTTAATCAAACCTTTTTAAAGATGTGATGAGTGTTGTTTCTTCAGGAGGCAGATTGGAGAAATAGCATTATATGTCACTGCTCTGCCTCACCAGCTGTGGATCCCCTGCAAAGTGATGGGTGCCGTCAGAAGGAAGTCCAAACATCTGATAAAAACATCACAATAATCCACAAGCAATCAACACCACTCCAATCAATCAATTAATGTCGTGTGAAGCCAAAAGCTGCGTGTTTGTAAGAAACAAATCCATCATTAAGACGTTTTAACTTCAACGGTTTCCTTTCCCAGCCCATCATCCATAATAACGCTTCCTCCAGGGAGAAAATCTATCCCCTGTTGTCCTCCCACATCAAAATCCACCTACATATTTGTTTATCTTATAAATGAATCTTGATCTGTGCATATTTCTCACCTGATCCAGCAAGACCACTTTTTTCCCCTGAGAAACGATATATGTATAGAGGACTGGTATTTTAGGCTGGATTCAATGGTTTAAGTTGCTTAAAAAATGTCTTGATGGAATTTTGCTTCTTTATAAGCACAGCTTTTTTGCTTTCAACCAAGCATTAATGTCTGGGGTGTGGATTATTTTGATGTTTTTTATCAGCTGTTTGGACTCTGATTCTGATGGCATCCATTCACTGTAGAGGATCCATTGGCGAGCAAGTGACATGGCTAAATTTCTCCAAATCTGTTCCCACAAAGAAACAAACTCATTGATATCTTGGATGGCCTGAGGGTGAGGTACATTTCATTTTTTGGTGGAACTATTTATTTAACGGTGCCGATGAAATAGTTTTGTCTGGAAAGTTTTTTTGCAATTGGAGCTTGGTGAACTTATTGGATCAGAAAATTACCGCTCTTTTTGATATAGGTGTGAAACATGACCCTAGACCATGTTTCCATCATTTCCACCCTTAAGACCGTCTAACTCAATACTCACCTGATCCGTCTCACCCTTGTCTGACGCATACTTGTAGCCGATTTTCCAGGGTTCTCAGGTGATGGCAGCGGATTCATGGACTTGCATGGAGGTGAAGTGTTCTGGGTACACAATACTTGGCGGAATCCCTTTGGCTTCGGCTGGTGTAACCCGGTGCATGGATGATACGCCATCTGTTTGATGAACGACTCTTGCCGCTCCTCGACCCGTGCCTAGAACCGAGGTAAGGTCGAGGTCGGTTTACATTAACACTTCTGGATCTACGACAAGAGCTTGGTACCGCTCCTTCTTCATGATCACCCTGTTTCAGCTGTGTAGGTTTGGTCACGTGTGGGAGCAAATCGGACACTTGAAATGATTAATTAAACAACAACTGAAAACTCTAAATCGTTCATTTGAAGAAAACGCCACTTTCTAACTATGAAAGCAAATACGTTCTGTGTGATGATAGCTTCCAGTTCTTTTTTTTCAGAAAGAGAAAAAAAAAAAAAAACTACATGGCTCACTTCAATGCAAGTCTATGGGATTTATTTTACTTGTTTAATTGAAAGCAGCACACTCTTTGGTTCGTTTTTTATGCTCTTTTTGGTTACATCAGCATTTCCCAAACGGCAGTTTGCAAACCCTTGGGGATTCATAAAGGAACTGCACGGAACTGAACAATTAATCAAAATGAAATAGAAATCACAATATAATTAACAGTGGCTCAATTTACACTAAACGCTGCTTCTCACAATCTCTATCTCTGTATGCGCTGTGAGTTTAAAGGGGTCATATGATGCTTTTTAAAGATCATTATTTTGTGTATTTGTAACAGAATATGTTGACATGCTTTTATGTTCAAAAAACACATTCTTTTTCAAATACTGTACATTATTGTAGGTCCTCGTCCCCCCTTTCTCAAACGCTTCGTTTTCTACAAGCCCCTCCTTCCGACAACGCAGCATCTGTTCTGATGGCCGCTGGACCCATGCATTTGATTGGCCACGCCGCAACACTCCCCCCGTCGGAAATGACACGCCACTACCATACTCACGCGCTTCATCATCTTTTTCAAAATAAATTAAGACAAGTAAATATGTCTTAGTTTTTAACCATCAGTTCAAAGCCCGAAAGGGGAACAGACACAGTGATGATGCAGTACAAGCCGCGGTTAAGACAGCTGACTCAAATGTGATGTGACCCCTCTCTCTCGTTCGTCTCTCTCAGACACACACACACACAGACTCTCACACCCACACACGCAAACACACACACACACACACACAATGCGCAAAACTCGCATTTGAACAGTCAATAGAAAATAATTAAACTAATAACAAAACAGTAGCTGATTCCGAAGCGCCAGATTGTTATAGCAAAGTCAGAATTACCTCATCTCCTTGGTTCACGAAACGGTCGTCCATAAAAGGCATTGCTGTTCTGTTGTAAGTAATCTTAAAGATTCCCTAAATTCTCACTTTCGGAAGGCCAAATAAAGTGCTTTTTGCTTTCGCCTAGAAACACACAGGTTCTCCCTGACATGGCTGCTTCAACATTTAACTGTGGTTACTGAAACCACGCCTTATTTCTTTGCTGCACATTTGGGCGCATTATGCAAATATTTTCACATAGTGAGGTAGATATGTTGGGGCTTGTTAGAACGAGCCGTTTTAAGGGGGGCGTGGCAGAGTCTTAACTTTGATAAAGTTGTTTTTTTGGTTTTGAGACTTTAGTCTTTGCTACTTCATGGATCTTATCTATGCACAATCAGTTTTTAACACTCCAAAGAGAAAGGAAAAAACTTGAAATCGCATCATATGACCACTTTAAAACCGCAGCTTTTGGGAATGTAATGTGCAATGTTATTTTCAAATCAAAACAATTAACATTTACTGAAAAAAAAATCATATATCAGGGGTACTTTAAGTAAATATTTGAATCTAAAGGTTTTTCAATCGACAACACTTTGGGAAACTCGCTGGTAACTTATTCAATCATTTAATATCTAAAACAAAATCTAAATAATGTTTACTGTCTTTGAAGCCCAGTGTACAGGCTGAACTTCAAAAGGGTTCGTATGATCTGTCACACATGTGAACTCGCCCACACACACACACACACACACACACAACCACACAACCACCCTCATACTGAAACACAGATTAAAGTCAACATGAAATGACGCTCACATTTTAATTCTGCAACATTTCCAAATGCAACAGGGTATTCAATATTTTAAAGGAAAGTCCTTTAAAATAGCATGAATCCCTTAAAAGAGCACTATGACTAGAACATAGTGAAAGTAGATAGTCCAACTTTTAAATCTCAAGTTGATATTCCAGTCTTAACTCTTAAAAATAAATGTTTTTTATTGGCATCTACAGTTCCATGAAGAACCTTCAATGTCCCATGGAACCTATTCATTCTACAAAATGTTCTTTCCAGTGAAAAAAGATTGTTTGCATTTTTTAAATATTCTTCACACTAAGAAAAAATGGTAAGAACTGTTCTCTGAAAGGTTATTTAGGGGGAAAAAATGGTGCTTCCATGGTGCTGCTGTGTATCTTTCAAACCGTAGCCACAGCAGAAGAAGGTGAAACCTTTGCGTAGGTTTTGGTGGAAAACCAGACATTTTCTAAAAAGCAACACCTCTGTCACCGGAAACACAAACCTACCGAGAGACACCGACAATATCTAAAGATGCTGTCGAACTACAGACCCCTCAAACAAAACATTCCCTCTTACCTCCTCGGTTTTACACACAATTAAAAGCTCTTTCTCCTTCCCTCTCTCTTGTCATGTAACACTCCTGTTTTGCTTCTCGGTTCAGCTGAGTGAGGATTTCAAAGGAAGGCCACTCTTTCAGAATGAGGAGTCCTTCATCCCCTCTGTGACTGCAGGAAGTGAACCGATCAGCGAAGGGCCACGAGCATATCTGTACAAATAAAGCCAAATCCTACTCCGTTTTTGGAAAAACGTTGAGGCTCTGAGGAATGTAAATGTGCTGCTGCAGTTAAAGCGGCTTTGGGAGATTTTAACGCTACTTGCAGCACAAAACCTACTAAAAACCTACTAGATTTTTCTGCCACTTTTATTGTCCACCAGGCAATGCCAAGCACCACTGCTTACAGGTTTCCAAACAATTCCCCATCTGCATTTTTGACCAAATTTAGCAACTTCAACTACATAACTAAACAAGTATGAAATTTGCAGTTAGCATTTTCCCATTTGCATCACACCCATTTGCTTTTTACATGGCATAAAAAATATATTTTGCTTCTTAAAAGACATTGCTGGTCATGTGCAAAGTGGTTTATAATATTCTTCTTCATAACCACTTAATGGAGCACTTTATCTTATAAAAGAGCAATAAACATTCTCTTTCAACAAAAAAGGCTGCATTTAATGTGCAGGGTCAACCTTTTACAAGCTAATATTTTCTCGGTCTGATATGTTGCTTTTTAGTTGAAAAAAAAACTGATCAATTAGGGATGTTACCACAAACAATATTTAAAATCTTTTTAGAAAACCATTGGAAGTTTCATGACATTTGGGCAAAGGGCTTGTAATATTATCCTCAATATATACAGACATTTATTATTAATAAATAATTAATTATTTAATTTAATTAAATATTGGAATTTATAATAAATCAATAAATGTAATTATTTTGATATAAATAATTTATTTTATTATATTTACACTATTTGTCAAACTTTAAATCTTTTTGTATAACATTTAAAATGTTTAATCTTACAATTTTAAGAAGTACAGAACTATAGAAAAATCATAGAATGCCTGATGTCACACGTTTTAAAAAATCAGATCTGTGCATTAGGCTTCTGCAGTGCCAATGCAGAAAAATGGCAGTTCTACAATTGCATATTTAAAAAACTTAAATAGGTAAATACAATACAGAAAAGGTTGTTTGATCAAAGGAAACATTATAGTGCAGTTATGCCCTAACAAAAATGTATCTGCTCTTCACAATCATACAGGTCAAATTCAACCGTCTCTCTGCAGATATTATAAGTACCAAATACAAACTATAGAAATCAGGTTATTGATCTTTTAGAAGCAGCAGCCAAAAGAATGTTATTTTTCTCTTTTCTCTCAGTGGATGCATGCTAATGGAGATCACTATGAAATATGCCTCTTTTTTAGGTGATTGTAGCAGGTCCACAAACGGTAGGGGGCTGGTTTGGGAAACACATTAAGAAGTGATGCATTAGACAACTGAAGTGGCAACACCCGAGGTTTAACCAAGAGAGCAGATAAAAGTGTACAATGCTTTTTAAAAGCAAAACGAAGAGTTCAACCCAAGCTGGTTTTTAATGGGTCAGTGCTGATTATGTTATGACAGGGCTGGATCCCTGGAGAGTCAATGTGCTTCATATCAAACAGGTCAAACAGCTTTGCTTCCCATGCTAAACAGATGCAAATCCAACTGCATCAAATTACAGTATCCGTGCATCGATCAAAAAACTCACGTGCAACCTGCAAAACATGCGTCAGGTCTAATTGTTTTATCTTTCAGCTGAGCAACATGCCACAATGTTTCTAATTGCATCTTTGCACCACAAGCAGACCCCACCCCCAACCACAACGATGGCTTTTGTTGCCCGCCACCACCAGGAAAAGACACCAAAAAAAAAAAAAAAAAAAAATAAAAAAAAAAAAAAAAAAAAAAAAATATGTCCTAACGCAGAAGCATGTGAAAAGGGGATTTTCCCGATCACAAAAAAAAAACATCTTATCCAAATATAGGGATGCATTAATGCCAAGAGACTCCTGGCTTATTATAGGATGTCCATCAAAACAAACCCCAAGCCTTTTTGGGGAAGAGATAGATGAGATTTGGCTCTAACGGCCAATGATTAGATTAGCGCTGTACACACCTTTAACCGAAACAGACTCATGTCACAATGCTTTCAATGAAGTGGGAAATCTTAAAGTCAAACATCCAGCATTGTTGCACAAACTCTTCTATACCTTTATGAACTATGACTATACAGAATGAAAATTTGATAAATATTTGCAGTGCTTTAAAAGGAAACATTCTGCATTCAAGGTTCAAAGTGCCAGTCATTTGGTTGCTATAGTAACAATGCCTCCCCTTTGTTTGTTTTAGAAATACTACACGCATCAGCATCTCTCGGTGCTGGATCTCTCGTGAATGAGCTGTTACAGTAGGAAGAATCTGAAAAAACACCTGCTGCAGTACAACGTGAACTTTGCCACGTCACACTTCACTGTGAATATACTGCGAATAAATCAGATAGAATGATTAGAACAATAGAATGGATAGGTAGATAGATAGACAGACAGACAAATATACAGACAGAACGACAGATAGAATAATAGAACAACAGAACGATAGATAGATGGATGGATGGAACGATAGATAGATAGATAGAACGATAGAAAGACAGACAGATAGAACGATAGCCACAATGATTGAAGAACAGACATAGATAGAACGACACAAAATGAAAGACAGATAGATAGATAGATAGAAGACAAAAAGAGACAACAGAAAGACCGACAAATACAATGAATAGAACGACAGATAGATAGACAGACAGTTAGCCAGAGACGATAGAACGATAGATAGATCCTCCATTTCCTGAATGTGATAGAAAGGATGACAGAAAGAACGACAAATACAATGATAGAACGATAGATAGATGGATAGAAAGATAGACAGACAGACAGAAAGAAAGACAGACAGTTGATAGAATGATAGAGATAGATCGATAGATAGAAAGGATGACAAATACAATGATAGAATGACAGAAAGATAGATAGATAGACAGATACATAGAACAGCTAGACAGAGCGATAGAACGATAGATAGATCAATAGATACAATGATAGAACAATACTGTAGATAGACAGACAGACAAATATATAGACAGAACGACAGATAGAACAATAGAACAAAAAAAAAAACACAAAAACGACAGATAGATGGATGGATTGATGGAAGGAATAAATAGAACGGTAGAATGACAGACAGAGAGAACAATAGAACAATGGATTGACAGACAGACATAGATAGAACGACACAAAATGAAAGACAGAAAGATAGATAGGTAGATAGATGATAGACAGAGGACAGATACAAAGATAGATAGATAGAATGACAAATAGGGACGAGACAGAAAGAATGCCAAATACAATTAAAGCCCGGCAAGCAGCGTTGAAAGGGCCCTCGCACCCAGGCTCAGCGCCACCTGGTGGCTATAAGAAAATAGCGAACGGTGGGCAATATGGTTTTAAAGTGGTAAATATAGGAGTATGTCAAAGTCATTTACATGTGATAAACTTTCTGCTTTTTTTCTGCCAGCTGGTGGTGGTATGATAACTGAATATTGACATGTAGATGTCTTCAAGCCAGAAGGTTTATCAAATTTGTTTAGTTTTTGTGTAGATGAACAGAGAAAATGTTTTAAGTTAGTGATAAAACAATGTCATTTATTGTTGCCAGAGGTGCGTGCTATGATTGACTGGATATTGGCCTTTAGATGTGTTCAAGCCAGGAGTTTTATCAAATGTGTGAAGTTTGGGGTAAGTTGGATACTGTATGGTAAAGTGAAAAAAAAGTCTATATAACGTATATAACTGTGTAAAAAAAACAAATGGATGATTTTATTGTTTCCTTATGCTAGTGCTATTTACAGTTTAAAATCTGTTTAAAATGTTATTGTTGATTTTATTTATTATGTTGTAGCATTTTTTACCTAACAAATTTTTTAAAATATATTTATTTTGGGGTATTTCGCAAGGACTGTTATAGAAATAGTATCACCTAGTTGAGGGATCCTCTACACTGAGAAGTAAAAATATATTTTTTTATAGGCAGAGATATAAAGAATCTCCTGATTTCCCAGACTCCTTGAATGTTATGTATCATAAGGTAAGTGTAATTTAGTAGTTTCTTTGAAAAGGTCATAGATTAGTTTATTGTATAATGTCATGTATAATATGGTTGGAAATGTGCATACAATTTCTCAGTTTTTGGTGGGAGGGTGGGGGAATGCAGCATTCCTGGATAAAGTTTTGGTCACTTAGAGGTATTCAAGTTGGGATTGTTATGAAGTCTTAATTTTGGGTCAATTGTGTGATAGTGGAACAGCAAATGTTGTAAGGTTGTTTTGGATAGGTATCAAATTAAATGGCAAGATCTTTGTCATGTAATACTGGAAAGTACTGTAGATTATACAGTAAATATGTAGGTGAAGTACATTCAAGTTGAAAAAGCAGTAAGCAGTGATAGAATATTTGGAAAGTATAAATAATGAATTATCTGGTAAGTAGAATAAACTGTATTGTTTTTAAGAAGTGTGAAGCTTAAGAAGTGAATATCTATGACTATATACTGTATAGAAGTGTAACGTACTGCAAAGCAAAGATAAATGTAGAAGACATATTTGGTGACTGTTGCAAGTGTATTATAGGTATGTATGTTGTAACAGGAAATGTGTAGTATGCGAAGTATCATTGTATATCAAAAGTATGTTATATAAGTATGTCTGGATATGCAATGTATATGTGGTGTTTACAAAAGGAAATGCCAAAGATATAATGATGAAGTGAAAGTGAAAATGAATTTATTTGTGTTGGTGTTATGTAGTAAAGAGAAAGGTTAAGTTCAAGAATAAGTTACATGGTTTATTATAAAGAGAAAGGTACTTTATTGTTTCAGAAAAAGATAACATGTAGTGGATATTTTATGGGAACACGTTGTGTAATTTTTTTTTTTAAATTTTAATTTTTTTTTTTTTTTTTTTTTTTTCTTTTAAGTACTTAAACATGTTTTGTTGTGTGGAAAGTGCCAAAAAAAGGCAGAAGGAACTGCCTAAAGTACGTAAAAAGTTTGTGCTTTTCATGCTCGATTAAGGTGGAGCTCAATCATGTTTGTATAGGTTGGGTGTTGTCTTTTTTTTTTGTTTTTTTTTTTTTTTTTTTTTTTTTTTTTTTTTTTTTTTTTCTTTTTTTTTTTTTCTTTTCCTCTGGAGATCTTTCAATGTTGAGGAAAGGTTTTTGTTGTGTCCGAAACATGAATGTTGTTTTTTTTTTTTTTTTTTTTTAAGCTGTTTGCATAGTCCAGGGCTGTAGCATGGCGTTGTATTTTTAACAGTGTTTTTTTTGTTTAATTGAGTCATCTGTAAGTCGTGGACAAGACAGCAAGAATTAGCAAAATCCCCCCCCCCCCCCCCCCCCCCCCTGATGTGAGCGAAGTGCTTGAGAGATCTGAAGTTATTAAGTGCTTTCATCGTTAGGATGCATCGCCGATGGAGATGCCCTTCCACTGTGCCAATGATCATTAGCTTCCGAGGTGGAGTAGAAAACTACACTGCATTGTGTGTATTGTCTCAAAGTGCGTAACCCCCCCCCCCCCCCCCCCTGTGAAATGTTTTTATCTTTTGTTTTATTTTTTTGTATATGCATGTTTTCTGCCCCCTGCCTTTAGTAGATCTCTCAAGAGTAGTGCCTGGGTGTACCCAGCATTTTGCAGCTGGTAGGTAGTCCTCAATTCCTCGACACATGGAGTCTGTTAACAAGCAGACTTGCAGTCCTGTAGGAGAGAAGAAAAAAAAATTCTAAAATGTATAACGAAGCTGAAAACTATTGGGTGTGAAAATATTTAGGAGCACCAGTGCAATTGACCTGATCAGCATATTTGTGTTTGACGCATGAGCGAATTTCAACGAGTTTCTATCTACTTAAACGATAGTTTATGCCACGCATGAAGTAATGATAATCAGACCTTGCGGACATTCCTTGAAGTAATGTGAAGCAGATCAATCACTGCCTCAAAACACTGTTTTGTTCAGCTGCTGAGTTACTGCCAAGGTCATGAATCCTTTATGATACAACGAAACATGAAATAGAGATTCACTGCGTTTGATAAATATGATAGTGTTTTTTTTCATTTAATACAATAAACCTTCAAGTCATAATGAGAAGACTTTCAAGTAATTTAGTGCAGTGAATAATTTCGTTGAATACAATAATCAATATTGCCTGATTTTGTTCTATTTTGTCAACAAAAATAGTTTGAAACAAAGTCATAGCTAAGCTGCAGTGCATCTCTAAGCAAACACAGGGATGTTTTGTTTATGAATGAACGTGAGTTTTTAAATGAATCTAGTGAATTAATGATTCAACTACCCGTTCATAAAGACAGTAACTTGCTTTGTTCCTGAATGAATCAGTCGTTTGAATGAATCAATTGAATGAATGATTCAGTAATAAAACAGTGACTTTTCATTTTTAAAGTATTAAGTTATTTAAATCTTTTAATATTTTTATATTCAAATTTTATATTTAAAATATTAATCTCAACATGGATTTATGAATTTAATTGCACTCATACCACCACTGAGCCTCATTAAATGTCTGTAAATATAACTACATGCCACTTTTGTTCTTCTTTGCCATGCAGTCTGTGCCCAAATGACATTTTTTCGTTCTACTATAGTTTTGATCAGTAGCCTAACTTATTCTTATTCTATTGTTTTAATTTGAAAATTTGAAAAAAGCTCATAAATATATAGTTTTGTATTTGACACAAGATGACATACTTTCAATAATATGCCATTAGAAAGTTTTAAAAATGCTCCTGTAAATGATTTTAAGGAGTCAAATATTATCTTGTAATGGGAAGGCTAATTTTTGTTATTGATCAGAAGGTGCTCCTGATTTTTTTATTAAAATAAAAGTAAGAGTAGAGCCTTGATGTTACTAGTGCAAATATTTATTGCTTACCTTGGGGTACGTGGAAAGTTCTTTTGTTGATTGTAGATGTTAGTGATGTTTCTTCTATAGAGAGACAGAGAAGGTTATATGAGAGGAACAGTGTGTATATTTTCAGAGAGGCTGTATGAAATGTGGTATTGTTATGTTAAGTTACCTTGTTGTTCCATAGTTGCCTTTAGGATGCATCAGAAGAAGCATGAGCTGTTCCTTTCTTCCCCCCCCCCCTTTTCTGAGAAACGTAACCTTTAGATAAATCTATGTACGGTTGGCTTTTAGACGTTAAAGTAGGAGTCAACAGTAAGGGGTGGAGTTAAAGGGTCATGACCCCCTATTTCAGCATTGATTAGTTCTCACCACAGTTTTAAAAAAACGCTAAAAAAAAGTGGGCATGATGCGCTGCGTGCCGAAGGGAAAGAGGGGAGACAGACAACACACACAGCTTCGGGTTCAGACAGTTTCATTTCGCTCCCATCCAGTTAAAAATACAAATAAACGCGCAGCCACTTGAATTGTCAATGTCATTTGCACTGTCAAGTCGGGACAAATTTACAGTTCCTCCTTTGAAGAAAAAAAGCCTTTTGAAGAATTGGTTTGCTTTAAAATGAAAATTAGTCTATGATTTACTCATCATAGCCATGTGATACATGATATATAAAATTGCGACCTGCTCAAGAAGATAAAATCGCCAGTGCGGGTATTTTACTGGATATACGATTAAAAATAGATGTGTACGAATTGGAAATTGTATTTAGGAGCATGGGTGAGTAAATGGTAGTTTATAAAAAAACGTTTTAATTGGGTGATGTAAAAACATAGATACAGACTAATATGTTTACTGAACTTTAAAAGGATGACGATTTATTTTAAATAACGTAAGACTGTAAATGCAAGACAGTAGAGGGCGCTGATTGAACTCTAATTAATCCGCTACCCCGGTAACCACGTAAACAAAGCAGCTGCTGCTTTCTGAACAGTTTGTAAATGTTTCAAATAGTCATTTAGATTTTTATATTTGCTTTATATTCGCTTTGGTGTTGTGCACAGCACAAATAGTTAACACTGAATCTATATTTCAGATTTTAAATTTGAATAATATTACAGTTATTCAGTGTAATGTGTTAGCTATATAATACTGCTTTTATTCATACAGTAGTCATCACTGTAAATATTTGTAACAATTTTTGTAGCATGTAGTTTTAGTCAAGATAATTTATATGTTGGGGAATGCTTGCATAATGCCATATAATTTGCGGTGTTTAAAATAAATGTCATCTATTTTTTCAGATAATTATATAGGGAGGGAATGATTTGTGAAAAGTAATTTAACAAAGTACTTTGTATCCTTTAAAAATTTACTTTTAAAATGTGTGGTTATTTCAAGTGTGTTTGTCTGACACATACAGGAAGTCATTTTTATAATTTTCAAATTTAAACCACTGTTTCCTGCGAGAATTACGCGGGATTTTTTTTTAATTAGGCGGCTTTTTCTTGACTCAGTGTCAGATTAGAGGTTGCATTGCAGAGGTAAGCAGGAGTGTTCGTATTGCCGTGTTTTAACTTTTTTCGTTAAGATAAGTATGGTTTGTGTTAGTTTATTGATTAAGTATAAGCGTGAATATTGTTTATAGTTGATTAACTGAATACTCTGTTATATGTCAGATAATGGCTGATTTTTCCCCAAGTAAATTTATTGGGATAAACGATGAAGAGGTGGAGGCGGTTCGACAGGATTTTCAGTTGTCAACCGTAAGTAATACATTTGGTGATTAGTGTAATTCATGTAATTATGTGTCAACATCGAAAAATCGATGATTAATTGATAACACTGATAAAAAAAATACTGCAAAAACAAAAACATGCAGTTTTGCAAAAGATGCTTGATGCTTGCTTGTGCATTGGCCTAACGTTAACTACAATTTTATAATGAAATAGGCCAGTTTATTAAAGGCTTTATAAATTTAAACTATGTGAGTGGCTTATTATAAAATGTGGCTTTTATTTGTTTTATTGCTTGTTTAAAAATAATGTTTGAAATACAAATTAATAGGTTTATGCATGCCACAGCTGAGAATCTTGCGCTGACCAGTTTACTTACACTACTTACATACAAGTGTGCATAGAGCATCATGCAAAAAATAAAGGTTTACAAATGCGAGTGTTCGTGACCCATTATAGATTTATTTCACGTCCTTACTAGACTGGGCAGTTTGGGACTTTGCGCAATAAACAATATAACCCTCTAACGTTACATTGCGAGTAAATCACACTCATATGCGACTAAATGATGTCTAATATTAGCCAATGGCTAATAAATTCTCAGATTTACTCGCCAGTGTGTGAGTTGGAGGCTGAGTATATGATTAGCACAGATATAATTTCACTCGCAGAACACTCTGACTGAGAACTTCAGAGTTTCACTCTCCATCAAGCAATCTGTTATTTTTCAGTTCATCTCAATGGATGCGCAGCACACCTGTTTGTGTATTTGGCGTAACGTAAACTCTAGCGTGAAGCGCACGACCCGCCGTCGCTTTCTCTCACTGTGAGCAAAGAATGAGAGCGAGAGAGAGTCTTACATAACATGCAGCATTGATGCGCTACATGTTAACGATATACTTTGTTGCATTTTCCTGTCAAAATAACAGTTCCTTTGGAATTCTTCAGCTTTTAAGAACTGCCGGGTTTCCTGTAATGCGCAAACGACAATCTCATTGGCTGGTGCTCGCCTATTATCGTCCCTGTTTTGATTTCAGCGAATCAGTTCGAGCAAACGCAAACAACCTGATTAATATTCATTAATCCAGCAGCTCATTAATCCTTAGTTCGTTTTATATTGTTCTTATTAGTAGAAATCGTATAATAATAATAATATCTTATCAGTAATATTGTTCGTTTTTTTTTTTACAGGAACACTGAATTACCAAAAAAAGCACCAGCACCAGTCCTAAGTTCATTGTTATCAAGTTTTAATTGTAATTGCTAAACTTCTATTATTAAATAATACTTGATTATTATATTATAATGCTTGACTGACTGATATTAAGAGTGTACTTTAAGATATTTAAAAAGCTGTACCATTTTACAAACATATACGTTGTAAATGGCATAACTTTTATATATATATATATATATAATTTCAGTCCCGTGAGTAAACAAAAAAATTGACTAGCCAATGACGATTCAATTGCCAAGGTGTCCATAGAGGGTTGCATAGCAGGGGATTACAAAATATTCCGTGGCACTTCGCCACTCAAATACAGATGGGGCACAAACTGACAACATTTAAAAAAATATTACCACTTATGTGTTTAATTGTATAATTAAATTTCACGAAATAGGAGAGTTATTTAGAATTTGTGTCACACTTAAGTCCAGTGTAGTTGCAACTCTTGTCTGTCACTATTGCAGGTTGTATATGGTATTTTAAAGGGATAGTTACCCAAAAATGAAAATTTGTAATTAATTACTCACCCTCGTGTTGTTCCAAACCCGTAAGACCTTCTTTTATCTTTGGAACACAATTTAAGATATTTTAGATTAAATCTAAGGGCTCTTTGACGCTCCCATAGACAGCAAGGGAACTACCACAGTCAAGGTACAGAAAAGTACCAAGATGACAAAAGGGACGAAAGACTGTGGTGGCGCGGCACTGACCCGATTGCATGCCGACGTTGAACACAAGGCACCATGCATGGAGCATGGTTCAACGTCATCACGCCGATCGGGGTCAAGCATGGTGCTGCAACATGCCTTGTGTCATGGGGTAATGTAATGAACTTTTGGGTGAACTATCCCTTTAAATGTTATGTTCTAAGGTGTCTATTCATGTATTGTTCATATTTTGATATTTGTTTGTATTTGCAGTATGCATGCCTGGATACTGCAATGCCTCGCCAGGAGGTTTACTCGCAGAGCTTGCGAGTGAATAAAAGGGCCATGGAGCTACTGGTCCGTCAGGTGCGCCTACGGCGTTGTACAGAGCAAAAAGTTGCTCTTTTAAAAAAAGAGCTGCAGAGTACAACGATGAAATTAGAAAATGCTCTACAGCAGCTGGAGGTTGCCCAGGCATCATTGAGCTGTGCATGTGATGGTAAGCATTTAGTTTTGTTTTGTATGTTGCCAAATATATGATTGTCATGTTGTAATTGTGTAATATTTTTGTACTATGTAAATGTATTTTGTGTTTTTTGTTGGCTGAAATACAGTTAAGTGCTCAAACCACTGATCTATAATAGAGAACTGGATTGATTATGTCATGAAAAGTGAAGCAACCATACTGTCATATTGGAATTTTGAAGTATTTACACTCATTCTATTGAGACAATGTGAGATATATATATATATACATACATGCTGTATAATGCTGTAAACTGGTTCCTTTGGGGTTAAGGTTTTGGCTGTCAGTTAGTGATGCCCTCTATCAGTGAGGAATAGTAATATGGCTTGTCAGTCACTTCTGTTGATTTTACAGCCTGATTGCAGTTAAGAAAATTATGAGCAATCCAGTTATTTATATAGATCAGTGGGTCAGACTCAGTATAAATACTACAGTAACAGTGAGTTTTGAGGTTACACTATTAGTTTTCAAAGTAAGATATTAACTTAAATGTTAATCATGTGTTATGTTATTTCATCACAGTTTAAGAAGAATAATATTACTTTGTATAGTATAGAAAATTGCAAGTGAACATTTAATATGTAGGAATTCAGACAACTGACTATTAAAAATTTGGGCATTCGGTGTATATATTGTAGATATGGTGTTATATATGAGTTGATGTTGATTGCATGATCAAACAACTAGTATGAAACAAAAGGTTTTAATTAATAATTAATTTGTATTTCTATATGTGTGCAGATGTGACTGAAGCTGGAACTCAGACTGACCCTGTAAAGATCAGTGAAGAAGCCTTGAAACTGAATAATTAATGGGGATGAGGGTAATGGGGATTAATTAATGAACATATAAAATAAATGTGATTTAGTTAGAAAATAAAAATCATTTTAATTGGTATGTTTCTTGTGGTTATTGGTTATTTCGTTTTTGGTAAGTTTTTACCCAACATGTAGCCTTTTGTAAATAAGAGATGGATTTCTTTCCAAAGGTAACAGACAAATAATTTTTTATGATTATTAATTACTGATTTTGCACTCTTGCCAGAAATTAAGAAATTACTGTAATTGCCACAACTTTTATAATAAAGAGTGGCCAAATATTTAGTTAAAATAAGAACTGAAGAAACAGTTCAGCTCTGTAGAGAATTGATGAGCTGATCATATCAAGCAGTTCACTTGAAATAGGGGCTAAATGTTTCTTTATGGTTTCTCAGGGTTTATGTAAAAAGGTCAGTTGACTAGTCACTTTGCTTTAGACAAAACATCATTAATGGTTGTTTTAATAATACAATTGTCTATACATGAAGTACGCTAATTGTGTGATTGGATAAACAATCTAGTGAATCGTTGAAGCGATTTATTATCGAGCCAGTTTGTGGTAAATAATTGGAATACCATAATAAGTAGGCCTATAGCCTAGATAAAGGGCATGCTGTAAGTTGATGAAAACAGTCTTCTATTTAGGCGATTATATTAAAACAGTACACTTTTGAAACGTAGTTAATTCTTTACATAGTCACTCAATTGCGGTTCTCATGCTTTATGTCCTGCCCAGCCAGGTGATGTGTCGTTCGCGAGTCGGATACGAGCCGGCTGCTTCAGTGAGCGGTGAGAGTCTTGTTGCCGTTTGAGAGCACTTTTCACTCTTTGTATATTGATATAAGATAGAATAATATGATTATCATCTGATGTGTATATGCTTGTGATCATGTGAAGACATTACGCCGCTGCTCTCGATTTGACGCAATGCTATGGTCGCAATACAATAACAAACCCAGACCTTCTTGTATCAGCAGGGAGCAACCTTCAACCTTATGTAGCCTATTCTGTTTTAAGTGTCTATTTTCTTAGAATGGTTTATTGTGGATAGTTCAATTTACCGTAAATATAATGTTCAAAATATGTGTAATAGTGTTTGGTTTTACATTAGCTGTTTTTTAATTAACATGTAAAAAAAATTAAGGTTTATAGCCTAATTACATTTAATAATTTAAGTGATCACAGGCCAAACATGACTAAATTAAACTGAATTAAAAAAGCTAGAAGAGGTACTAATGAAGGCCGTTTGGGAGATGAAAGAGTCGGATCTTATTACTGAGCAGAGCCAAATGATCCGGTTCCCTAAAAAGAGCCGGGATTCCCATCATGCCCCGCCCCCCTTTCTTTATGGCGTGTCTAATTGGCTTAATTTAAATTTTTAAAAGACGCTCCTTACTATGAGGTAAAAACCAATTGCTGTTATCTGTATGTTCCCTTTTGCTTCCAGCAAATTCAGAGAGACACAACTGGTGATACTTTTGATATTTCACGGCTCATTTCCAAGTATTTAACGTTAAAGAGGAGATCAAGAAGAAGAACAACGACAAAGGACACGGTGAGTTTTGATGATTAAATAGATTATTTTTATTGATGCTTCGTAGGTTGTTGAGGTAGAGCTTCATGTGGTTTTCTCTTGCTAAGTTCTAACGAGTTTGTAATATTGAGTATTAATTGAAGTGTTATTAGGAGATAAAATAACTGCTAAGGCTGTGATTAACGTTATAGTATGTGATTGAATTTCTTCACGATCTGTTTTTGATAGTTTTTTGTTTTTGTTTTAAGGATTCTGGCGTTTATATGTGTGGCGTGCATAAGTTATGAGGGTTTTTTGTGACTGAGGTGATGAGTATGTGCTACGCGGTTTCCCTGTTAATAAAAATAAACATGAGTTTATTTTTTGCTTGACAGCAAAATATATTACAATGGCCCGGTTAGTTACTGCATGATAACTGAAATCGTGTAACTGGCCTTAAGCTATTACCTAAATAAACTGCGAAAAGATTGTTTTCTAAAACATAATGGACGGAATGGTCCTGAGGGCGCTGCACGAGCTCGCGGCGCCATCTGCAGGACCGTTAAAAGTGTTCAAGCGATTCAAAATGCCAAACGCGAACAGAATCAGCGCTGTTACTCAACCCGGTGACTTTTTATGAATGGCGGTGAGAATTTGAGATTTCTAGTGCTGTCATAAAATTTGCAACAGTTGTGATGTAACGCATATAAGACTTACAGCAGTTGGAGTGTAAAGAGCGAGGATTCCCTAGTAACCGTGCGTTTGCTCACAACGCTGCTTTATCAGGCATTACATGCAAGAAGAAATGAAAATGACATCCAAAACAGTCGGTTTCCTTCAGAAATACAGAGATATAAAAACACCCGCACCGGGTTTCAGTTTTTAAACGTGCAGTGCACATGTTTATGCAACGAAGTCAAAGCCTTTTGGAAAATCTATTTGTGGCAGTCAGTTTTGATATTGTGGTGGCCTGCCACAAATAAATCAATGTATGGGAAACCCTGATGTGTATTGTATAAACATTTTCATATATAAATAAAAGTGATTGCATAGTAAGAGATAAACATCACGTATCTTAAATGTATACAATTTTCACGTGTTTTGACAGGATAATAGGAAAGTTTGTATAACATTTATTGAAAAAGTCAAAGTTCCAGAGGCTTTATGCAAAAATTGTATTCAATATTTTGTTAAATAATGCTCCCTGAAAATAAGTGGGAAACAATGAAGATACATATTGAATTATTTGTTTACTAACTTTTAATTGTTAGTAAGAATGCTTAAAGAATTTGAGGGAAGTTTTCACTCAAAGTTTCAATTTGAGAGTAATATTTCAGGGAAATATAAAAGTTTATATCTTTTTTTTTTTTTAAATAATGAAACCTTTTTAAAAAATGTTTTTTTTTTCCATTACAATGTTATAAAAACATTTTTACTTGAGTCATATTGTTTTTTTTTTTCTGTTTATTGTAGATGCCGAAGAAGAAGGGCTTTCGTATGCGACGCGCTCCAAGATCCATCAAGAGTAAGAGTGATGATAATGCATGCATATGTTCAGAAAAATTGCAGCCGTCTGTTGTTGCTGGGACTGATGTTCGAGCTGCACCACTGAACTGTGATGTGAATGCATTGATTGCATGTAGTGTTGTTGCAGCAATCAAACATGTCATTGCTCCTGTATGTACATGGGTACACACCGATGTTGATGACATATGTGTGGAAGGGAGTAAGCTAGCCACATATGTAGGTGAGGCAAGCCAGAAAAGAGACCGCAAAAAGGAGTTGTGTAAGTTGATTGAAGAGCACAATGTGTTTGGAAAGAAATGGAATGTAGAAATAGGTCTGCCAGTGTACAGAGATTTTGGATCCTTAGAAGAGGAGAGTGTAATGTATGAAAAGCTGCAAGAATATTTGTTGAGAGATGGAATGTGTCTGATAAACCTTCACAGTGCAGTTAGTGCCATCATTCATCACAAAGATTATTTTGTGGTGGTTGATTGTGCCACTCGTGACGTGTTTGGGATGGCATCTGCTACTGGCACATCTGTGGCTGTTTTTAACACATGCCTTAATGATCTGATGGTTCATATCAGGAATCTAAAGAACTCTTTAGATGCACAGTGGTATGCCGTTAGTAGCATTTCTGTGAAGATGGGTCAAGAAGATTCTGAGCTGCAGAGTGGTAAAGTGTTTACAGAGAATTATGTTGACATCGAAGGTGCTGCTGAGTTTGATAGCAGTTTTTTCAGGCTTAAAAGTAACAATGTTGCTGCTGAGGTTGAGGAAAGTTCTGTCAGGTTTGAAAGTAGCAGAAGTGGCACAGAAGTTTCAGCTAACATTGCGAAAAGCACTTCTGTCAGACTTAAAAACAGTATAAGAGGATCATTTCATCAGGGGAATGAGCAGTTTCAATATGGAGGACTTCAGTGTATGGCAATAGCTTTGGTAAGTCTAGCAAAACATAAAGTTCATAGTGTCTTTTCATGGCAGACGAAAGATGTTGACAAAGTTGTAGTTTTAGGTGATGAGTTGTACACAGCTTTGCGAGACACCAATAGGATTAGCCAGCGGTCCGATATGTTGTGTGTTCATGATTTACCAAAAGAGACTGTTATTGATGGAGAGAATTTTTTGTTTCAATATAGTGACTTTGTCAGTGGTGATGTAAATGTTGTTGAAGGTGAATTTATTGAGAGTGGTGCCTGCAGCAGTCTATCAGTTGGACTGGAAAAGGTTTTTGCACAGTATGACACGTCTTTTGACAGTGTGTAGCAATACGTGTGCA
>JADLZN010004362.1:0-15854 GCA_018155175.1 Sinocyclocheilus anophthalmus
AGCGAGCCGTGCTGTACCATGCAGTGGAAAAGCACCATTATTGGTCTTGTGCTGATTTGTTTGGTCAGACGACTGCTAGTTAGAGCGTGTATGTTAAAGTAAATTACTTAAGAGCGTATGTGCGCAAACACGTGTGTGAATCACAAATTGTGACCTTCCTGTGACCTGAAATAGCTGAATCGCTCTCATGTACCTACATTCTGTATGCTGTGTAGTGTTTAGCTCTTTTAACCACTAATGTTGTTCAAAATGCCATACTGATTATTTTGTCAGCATCAAAGATCTCTCTAGAGTCTCTCTGATGCTGAGATACAGATGTTTCATCTCAAAATCATGAAACAGCACAACATGCATCTCTCTCTCTGTCCCCCGTTATCCCCTAAACAAATATAATTTGGTGACATTCTCTTCTCTCCCCGGGTTCAAGTAAGCATTAAGCCGTTTTCATTTGTAATTAATTTTTGTGAGGCACTGAATGCTGTGGGATTACAAATCCCCACTGCTGCTCTTTGTTAAATACTCTGATTATTCAATACAACTGCTGCACAAAGAGAGAGAGAGAGAGAAAGGGAACATTTATAGAGTTATACACACCAGAGTTGGAGTTCAGGTTGGACCCAGACCAAGACTATATCCCTTTATGGCTTAGACTTGGACTTCAAGACCCATATCTGTCAGTCTAAGAACCATGCTGGGTAAATGCAGAATTAATGAGCAACGCAATCAAAGACTGTATGGACCCTATATCAGACAGGTTCATCAGACAGTGCTGGAGACTGAACATTTGTCATTTCAAAACTGTATGGCTTTTTTTTTGTGGAATTTAAAAGATTGTCTTTTTTGTCCATACAATGGAGGAAAGGGTCACCTACAGTTCAGAATGTCTTCTTTTGTGTTCCACAGAGAGAGACATGCATGTTTGGAATGGATTACGGATGAGTAAATCATGCATAATTTTAATGTTCTTTTTACAAAAAGGAATCCATTTCACCATGTTATGGCTTGCTCTTTCTCGACATAAGAAGACATTGTGCAGATTGTGTCAGCTGTTTTATTCATACATTGAACATTACTCAATGACAATTTGATGCTACCCAAGTTCACAGTGCAACCATTTCTTTTCATGTAAATATACTGACATTGACTCTGTGACACAAACGTCATGCTACTGGTCGTATGTGCCCAAACAATGACGTTTTACTGATGTTGAGTTGGTTGAAACTATTCCACATTCAAGTTTGTTGTGTTCTGCCGCTCCAAGTCAGTCCTACACGTTGGACCCAAACGGAGTTGGAATATAAATACTGTTATCTGATGGAATTTTTGGCGTGCAATTTCTTCTATCCAGAAGTGTTGCCGGTGATTGGTACTTTGCAAGCGGGTCAATCTGTCGGTTGGCTCATTACACAGACGACCAAACGTGGACACATCAAGATCTGATGTGATCTCTACATCAAGATCTCCATGATACACCAAATGCATGCAAAATGCACCCACAAACAAGACCCAGCACATAAAAACACAAAGAGATGCACCCACAGGGGCCAATAGACAGTTTCTTCGGAGAAGAAGGGAACCTTGCTGCATTATGCTGTTTAAGAGAATCATTGCTTATTCTCTTTTCGGATCAGTGTTCACACTACGCTGATCCCAGAAAACAACACATGGGACCAGCTTTGATCATGACTGACTCTTCTGGGCTTCAGGGGTTCGCTACTACTCAGCTTTGCAGTTTTAGAAGGTCAACAGCTCTCTCTGGAACCCTCCTCTCCTCTCCTTTTATCTTTTGTTCATATAATTGCCTTCCCACTGTCATTACCATGTTCAGACAAAGACCATTGAAAACCATAAAAAACATGCTGGCATGTGGGCACAGTGAGGGCGACTGTGGGGTGCCACGGTGGATGCTGAGGGAATGTCTCTGAGATAGGCTTAATTATGTAACTTAGTAGGCATAAGGTATAGCGGAAGGGGTCATCGCTCTCGAGTCCTTCAGTCAGACAAGAGGGAACAGAGAGCAAGGGCTCTGTAATTAAGCCTCTGATCAAGTAGGCTCCCTCATAGTTGAGAGACAACGCATCAAGTTACAGCCACAACAGTCTCTGGTAGTCTGACATGTTTTGCCATTTTGCGCAGACCAAAACCATATTCTGTCGCCAGGGTTCCCTGGTATTCACTGTGGCAGCCCATAAAATCACGCCACTTGTGAACCGTACGGCACAAAAATTAAGGTCAATTATTTTTACCGTAGTTTGGTCTAATTCACCGCTCAGAATTACGCTATGATTTCCCTGGACCTGTCGCATGTGCATCTCCCCTTGTTCTACAAAATGTGGATAAATGGTGTGGTGCAGAGTCCAAACGAGCAGAGGGCCAGAGGACAGCCCGTCTTAAGCTAAAATTTAGTATCACTGTAGTGTTATGTCAGCTTCATGTTGCGCTATTAATTCACAGCAGGGCCAGTTTATTGTTTCTATGCCATTTGTTTTCCTAGAAACACAAACAATAAGGCCTCTGGATTAAATAGAACTTCTCTGGGGGGGGGGAAGACCTTTCTTAGCGTTATCAGTGGTGAAAACAAGTTGTGCTGCTTAATAATTTTTCGGAAGTTACAAGAACAACATTTATTTGAAAAACCCAAATGTTTCTGTTTTATTGTGAAAGGTACTGAAACGTAGTAAATATGAGTTGCTGGTTTGTATATAAAAATATTATACAAGTGCCGTTCAAAGTTTGGGATTGTACGACTTTTTAAAGTTCTTACACTCATCAAGGGTACATTTTATTTGATCAACAATTTATTTTGTGGAATATTACCTGCAATTATAAGAAATGCAGTTTCCTGTGAAGCAAAGCTGAATTTAAACATCATTGAACATCATCATATTCGTGTCACATGATCCTTCAGAAATCATTCCTATTGAGATTTAATATATGTTGAAACAGTTACATATAATATTTTTGGGGGACTGTGATAATTTTTAAGGGAGTCTTTGATAACTAAAAAGTTAAAATAGGCAGTGTGATTCAAAAATACATTTTGTGTTACAATAGACACACAATTCAAAGTTTTGGGGTCAGTAAATTTTTTTCTTTTTTTTTTAAATAGATTAATACTTTTATTCAGCTAGGATGTGTTAAATGGATAAAAAGTGATGGTAAAGAGACTTATATTGTTAGAAAATATTTATTTTAATAAATGCTGTTATTTTTATCTTTTTATTCATCAAAGAATCAACTAAATAAGTGTCATAGGTTCCAAAAAAAATATTAAGCAGCAAAAACTGTTTCCAAAATTGATAATAAATCAGCATATTAGAATTATTTCTGACGGATCAGTGTGACACTGAAGACGCAGTAGGCTGATGAAATTCAGTGCTGTCACAGAAAATGTTTTTTTTTTAAAGATATTAAAAAGCGAAACAGGTGGAGAAATTGGCAATACATATTTCACAATATTACTGTTTTTTCTGTATTTTTGATTAAATAAACACAGCCTTGATGAGCATAAGGGACCCCATTAAAATACACAAAAAAAAAAAATCTTGCTGATCCCAAACTTTTGAATGGCAATGCACATCACATGATTCTTCAGAAAAAATCATTCTAATATGCTGATTAGGCTATAACTGATACTGATGTATGTTTTGTATTTATAGCCCTGAAACACACCCCGACAGCACAAAGTCCCGTCAAAGGAGTATCAGTAGCATGACCTTCTTTCTCCCACTGAGAAAAGTCACATTAATTTCCATGCATGTGACTTCAGCTATTCACCAGGTGCCATTTCCAGCCTTACTAATGCTAGGGTGCAGTCAGACGGATGGTATAATCATTCCTAATACTTCTATAGATTGCATGGCGCACCGTGCGGCATGCAGAGAAGGAAATTATGTGTCACAGATTGCATTAACTTTAGGATGTGCTACAGCCAGCATACCACATTTTACCCGCTTGTATGCAGGGGAGACGGCTCCAGGTGAAGTGCAGCACGTAATATCGTGGAGAGGGGGGGGAAACAAAACAAGCCGGTGTCGTGCGATTTGCACTCGTTAGGAATATGTGATCAGTGACCCTCATACCCGCTGTCAACGAATTTGTCACGAGTCCTCCTGCCAAACCTTCAGGTCGTAAGTATTAGAAGTAAAAAGAAAACGCGGAGGGTCACCATCGACAGAGTAGGTGTTAAAAAGTGTGTAGCTTCCTCTGTAAAAAAAAAGTCGACAACCCACAGGGGCCAGTAAGAAAATGCAATTGAGCAAAAATGAAAATCTCATAAACGTCGAACTGGTGATTTATCGCCCTGTTCTAATTTGAAGAGAGGAAATAGAGAGTGTCCCGTCTCCTCTGATTGCACGAAAACGTCCTGACGTTAGCGAGTGGGATACTTTTATGAGCCTACCTGTGGATAACTAACTGTGTACTGGATGACGATGTACGTGGCCAGGTCAGATTGTACAGCAGTGGTGTTGTTGCTTCACGGAGGCGAAAACTTGAGTAAGCGGAAGAGATGTGACTAGAATATTTGGAATGTTGTTTGGTAATAATAATTGAAAGTTTTTAAGAATTTTTGGGCCATATGAGCGAATGATATCAAATGGTGATCATTTTAATATTCACTACTGATTGGGGCATTTAAAGTCATGGCGGATACAGAGATCGCATGCAGGTAATGAGCATATTAAAAGGAGTAGTTCACCCAAACCAAAATCGTCATTGTTTTATATGTAATCAAGATGTCACTATAAATTATAGAGATATATGTAATCGAATGCTACAGAACTGTTAGGCATAAACGTGATTACATAATAGGTTTTTGACAAGACAGTATGGTACGTTTACTTTTTATATATATAGGTATCTAGAGTAATTTGCAACAATTTTATATTAATTTTGGGTTTATACTGGTAAACTATATGAGCGGGAAAAAAATTAATTATTTGTTAACAATTATTTTTACCACTACCGAAACCTTCTGTGAAGAAAGACCTGTATAGGTAGACGGCACCGGACTTTCCCTGACTTGCTATAGCGCTTTGTCATCTGTAAGTACCCATCCGGTGCTTACTAGAATTTTTTTCTGGCCGAGTCTGTACTCTCACTCCTTGTAAAAGTTTTAGAAAATCTTGCAAAAAACATAACCTATCAGAATCATGTCCTCGTTTTCGTGTCTATGCCGTAGGCTTGTGATTATTCGACACAGAAAGTCATAAGTAAGACACGACAGACATAGCCGCGTCGACACTAAGGGGAGACAACAGTCAGAGGGGTCTCCATATCACAGGGTGTCAGTTGAAGCGGAGAAAGGTAAAGATGCTAATAATGACGCCGTAAAATAGAGACACAAATGAAAAACTTCCTGTAGAGAAAAAACTGAAAAGATGGTATTTTAAGATGGTCCACAGCATCACTGTGACGAGACCAGCTAATGAATGTGCCCACCACAAAAGACGCTACATATGAAACCAAAGAGACATAAGATAAAAGTGGCCTTAGCAGCCTCAGGGCAACAGAGCCGTGAGGCACCGCAGAGACAAAACCGAACGCAGTGTCCCAATTCCCTCTCAAATCGCAGGAATAAATCGAGAGGGAAGCAGCCGTCAGACAAGTCACTCACCCACACACACACCCATCATTTGTGCTCACGCCCTACACGGTCTGACCCCCACAACAGTTCATAGGCCAACAACCGCTCATGATATAAGCTCTGGAGACACAATGGGGCATGTCATCCTGTATCGTATCCAATGCTACAAAATCCTAGACCTTCACACATGCTTAGACTCGGATAATTAGAGCTTGCTGTTTACTATCTAGTGGAAGGACCACATTTTACACAAGGTCAACCACACATGATAGGCAGTCCACCACATGCATTATCACCTTGAACACAGATTTTGACTACATACATCTCATGGACAGTAACGGCTCTACTCATGTCGTGACGTCGTACGATAGGTTCTAATAGCTAGAATTGGTGGGGTCCATAAAAAACACTACAGGATCGACAAATTATAGGTACTTAAGGAGTTGTTTTATGTTACAAACAAGCCTTCTTTAATTCCGCCATGATGCAGTAAATTGATCAACAGTGACATTTATTTTGTTATAAATTATTTTTCAAATAAATGTAGTGTTTAACCTTTCTTCATAAAGAATACGGTGGGGGTAACTCAAAAATTGTATAAGCAGCGTAGGTTTGCGAACATAAGAAAATTTAAGAAAAAACTAGTCCCTTGAATTGATCACTGTAAAAATATTTCTTGACACCAATCGATTGGAATGATTTTCTTAAGGATCATGTGACATTAAAGACTGAGTTATGGCACAAACAGTTCAACTTGGGTGCCATTACAGCAATTCATGAAAAAACAAATATATATTTATATATAGTATATAGTATATAATATATGATATATATTAGAGATCGTTCAATACATCATTGTTTTAAAAAATTAAATTAGTCTTACGATTTTACATCTTCCTATGTGTGTCACTATAATGTTTAATCAAATAAATGCATCCTGGGATCGAACATACAAAAGACGTCTTATACAACAATATATACAATATTGTTACACTGTGTAGAGCTTTTATGGACATGAGTAGTGTTGCTTTTTTCCCGTAAATTAGACGTGTTGTTTACCATCAACAACCAGTAACTTAAAATGAGTCACAAAATATCCCCTTGAACACTGCATTGAAGAATGCAAACAAGTACGGGGTGTGCTAGAGACCTGGAATAATCATAGGTCTTGGTCAAGGCTGTTTATTTTCTTGGGCCAAAGAAACGCTACACGAGTATGACAATTTGATGAAAGAACGGGTCCATGGCAAGCAATTAACAACACCCAAGCATGCACTGAGCGCAAAAAAAATCCACTACTCTTAAGACTAATGCAAAAAATCTATTTTTACCATTTTGTTATCAAATGTATCTATATATAGGCAAGAAGATGATTCAATGAGTGTGGATGTCACTGCATCTCTGGCCTAATTTGCAGCTAGACCTATAAACCAATTATGAGAGGATACAAACAACCAGCTCGGCAGTGGTGTTATAATTTTCAGTGGGACATTTGGGATTCGTACGCGAAAAAAACATGTCTGTGGCGATACCTTATATTGCGGTAGGGTATTTGTGCTTAGCTGTGTATCGCGTGGGGCGAATCGTTCTGGTTTTTTTTTTCTTTCTGGGGTTCCCTCCCATTTCATTCTCTCGGAAGTCTCATCTCACTAACCACCATCTCCCCCCCCACCAGCGAGAGGGAGGGCCCGCCCGGTGGCCCCACACTCCAAGAATCAAACTCTCCAGACAAGCGCCTCCCAAAAGCCAAACCAACGGAACACTCACTATCAACACAGAATACATACCCAGCCTAATTAGATAGTGATGGATGTGGATTTGGAAATGATGAGGGATGTGTGTAATGATGGAGGGTGGGGGGGGTGGTTGTTTTGAGGAGAGTGGGTTATGGCGAGATCGAATGGTCATTCTGCTTAGTATGAGACGCGATATCCAGCCAACGAACAGTGTCTTCTCGCCATCGCATCCAATACGCATTCATACAGGTCGCAAGGCAGGTCAATATGTGGAATGATTTTTCTCTTTGGTGCTTTGTTCAATATTTATTTATGCTTGTTTTTTTTCTCGCATCGCTCCATCCATATCACTCTTATTCCTTGTTTGTAACTTTGTGTCCAAGCGAGTCAGCCCAAAATTTATCGTTTCCACATACAGAGTTTTATCACTAAATAATAACAATAATAGATAATCATAAAAAACTGACACAAGATTATAATTACCTTAAATCTACATAATATCTTGCTATTTACTCTTCCATTGGTCACACTAAGACATTTCATACACTGTTAGCATTTGTGACTTTATATCGTCAACAATGTACGGTATGGGTTTTTCAACATTAGATATTATAACTATTACCGTTTTTAAATTATTTACTTATAATACTTTAATATTGGAGACGATTTTCCACTCTTTAGACTAAAGGCACAATTGCTGCATGAACCAATTAGTTCTACATCCCAATCTATACCCAAACTTACACAACAAGACCTTCCTAAGCGATTAAATACACTATATAAAACTATATACGCAGCAATTAGGCAGTTTGAGGCAAAAGTAGCAGTCGTTAATAGTATTGAATATAAACATGTCTACTTAAAATAAGTGGACCGTCCTTTATTGCAGTATTGTTGAATAACAATGATTTTTAATTTTTAATTCATATTGTATCATTATTTTGTGGTTTACAAAATCACAAAGTGTGAGAAATAATATAGTTGGGAACATTCTGACTTTGTGTCTCATAATTGAACTACATTTATTTTGGAAACGGGCTTCCAGTGAGGCCAGGATCATTTGCTCAAGTTTCACTGTATAAAATCAAGTTTTAAGATTTTTCAAACAAAGTCAAAACTATTAATAATAAACGGAATAAGATTGCTGCATTAATTGGTACAGATTAGAACAAGATGACCAGGTCTAAAGGTAGCCATAGGGGGGCCATTAGTCTTAGGTGTTTCTATATATAATTTCCGGTCAATTGGTTAAAGGCTGATCATTTAAAATTTGTTCATATTAAAATGCTTAAATCAATCATTTTTCTTGTGGTTTCAGACTTGGTTAAGAACATCCGTCTCACAGTCATTGAAAATGTGAGCGTAAGTCGATGAGTATAAGAGGAATGAGTAGTCCGAGCTTGCAGGAAGGGGTCCGTCTGAATACCAGGTAAATGGTTGGACAAGTTGGGTGAAGCATGTCCAGAAGCATTACTTCAGTATGGAACAGCGGCTCTTCACGCACAAAGCCGGGCCGTGACGCCACAACTGCACAGGAATCAGAAAATTTAGTGCTGGTAAAAGGCTAGAAGAGACAGCATGGGTGGCATAAAATGGGTGAGTCAGGTAACTATACTGAGTGGAGCGAGGGGCGGACTGCGCTCCCTGCGACGTACGTGATCGGCCTCTTAACTTCATTATTTATCGATGTTTTCATTCTGTCACTTAGCAATCGCTCGTACCAGCTGCTTGGCTCTGCATTCTTTGATGGCTTTGAGTGCCAGTCAAAGAGGCAGACAGCAACCAGAGATGAGTCAAGGAGCTCAAAGAGCTGCTAACTTTTATAAACATTTTCATGAGAACCTGTTTTTTTTTTTAATGTTTTCCCATCCCGCATGGCGCTCTCACCGTCCACGCGATCCCCATCTCAATCCTGCAGAAAACATGCGGCACCTCTGCAAAGTGTCACGGTCGCGGCAGAATTCATTTTAAAACAAACTCGAAACAACGAGCCCCCGGTGCCAATAGCCTCATTCCGAGATGCCACTGGCCCATCCGGTGCGTTCAGCCGCACAGGCCGGACCCAGGGCCGGGGGTGGTACACGCATAGAGGAAGGAAAAGACAAACGTCCGACATTTGCTTCATCCATTGGTGACACGGACGAAAATGGAGTCCTGTGCTACGGGGGGCAGCAGCCCTATCGTGCCCTGTTGAAAGTAATACAGTCGAGCCGTGAAGGGGGGGGAGCCGGGCAAAAGGTGCGTGAGCCGGGGTCGTAGCTCTGTGGTTTTTGTACCATCAATGTAGACAAGTCACGGCCCCCCCCGGTGAAACACCGACACAACAAAAGACACACAAGCTCTCATTCACCTATATTTGCTAATCATGGCCGTTCGGGTTGCGCATATATGGCGGGGCAAATAGGAAAAGCCTTAACATTACCTGTCCCACCCGTCGTCATCTATCGCTGCCCTTTTACCTCCAACAACGCGACTTTGTAGTCCACAGAAGTGCTATATCCTTGATGCTGGACGGGTCCATATGAAACTCGTCGCCTGTGTTTTGTATTAAGCAGCTAAATTACCCTAATCTAATCTCTCCTCCACCCTAGTGCCTTTGGAAAACCAATTGTCTTTTTATTATGTCGTAAACAGACAATTAGCCCGTCATCCCCCCCCCCATTAAAAAAAGGCTTCAGCCTGCTCTTTAAGGCACTCATACATGCTAATTTCACATACATAGAATTTTGAGCGAAGTAGCAGTCAATTGATTGCTCAAAGTTCTATTTTCCCTTTTCGTGCAAAAACAAAAATTCAGCTTCTATTAATGACATGAGCTGCCCCCAAAATCTTAATTTGTATTATAAACCAAAATCACTGGTTTCTGTCAGTGTGAATAATACGTTTTACACCCACCAATTAAGGTTTGGATCCATGTGATGTAATCACATTAAATAAACCTAAAGGACAGTATTGAACTAATACTCATCAGGGACATCTTTATACTTATGAGGAATTACTCACTGTTTTCTATTTTTGAGATAAAAAATAATGTATTAGATGGGTTTCGTCCCCCTCAAGAGAGACGGTACTATGCAAGAGCAGCGGTTCTGTATTAGGAGAGCCGCTGACAGCACATCCCTGAGTGCCAGGAGTATTTGTACTGCTTAGCAAACCTCACTGATATAATGCACACTTCTTCTCTGCACATTTGTTCTTGGATCTGCTGCTTTTCCAAATAATGTTTCTCTTTTTTTTTTTAGACATTTGATTTCTTTGGTTTCTTTTTGTGTTTGTCTGTCTTGTTGTGTGCAGGTGTTTTCTCGTTGTATAATTGGCATGTTTTCACATTCCTCCTCATGATGTTTTCTGTTCTGCTATTCCTGATGTGATTTTCCTCTTTACTGCTCTCAATCAGGCGTGACATCGGAATGCGATTACCTGTGAAATCACATCTCTTTCTCTCTCTTAGATCCTCTCGCTCTCCTCTCTGACTTAATCGTTCCCATCACCAATCTTATTTGATTCTTTGGAAACAACATTCCTTTATTGATAGACATTATGGTGCGGTTCGGCATGCTGGTGTGGTGTGAAAAAGTGTATTCAATAAAAATAAAGGAAAAGAGAAACACGATAGCGAGAACTCCTTCTACAGAAATTTCTGTTGTGTTGTCTAACTCAAAACAGAACAGATGAATGTCAATTCTTTTCTTTTTTTAATTTCGTTCCACTTACTCTCTCAGTCAGTTCCCCTCATTAAAAGGGTGCATATGTTCTCGTGCATCCTCTCATTCATTCAGAAATCTTATTTTATGCACGGTTACCTGAGAGTCCTGGAGAGATGAAAGCCTCTGCTACCCACAATCACACCGTTATTGTATTGTAAATAATAATGAATGCTGTTTCCAAAGGTGTCTGTTCCAGTTTCATTAATCTACTTGAAATGGGGGAGGTGGGTTTGCCCCTTCACCACAGTAGGATGCTGGTGTTATTTGGGAATGCTGTATGCGAGGTTGTAAAAAGAATAGTGAGCTGTAAAAACTTGCTGGCCGTGTCCCAGTTCTAGCGCAAGCATCATGGGTGGAAAAAAATGACTGAGAATAAGAGTGCAGGCAACTGCACAAAGAGTTAGAGATTCAAATGCTTGTCAGTGTAAAGTACAAGGGAAGCTATTAATCAAGAAAAACATGCACCCTGACAATAACAACGTAAAAGTGCAACTAATTTATAGTTTTAATACCATACTATGATAATACATCAGAAATATTGTTGAGGGGACATGTACTTTAAAATTTTAGGTACATTTATTCATCAAAGAATCGCTGAAACATGTATAGTTTTCCACAGAACATATTAACCACCAAAACATGGATAATTATAAGATCTGTTTCTGGGTACCAAATCCGCATATAGTACTTAGATTTTTCTGCAAGGACACGTGGACGCCAAAGGACTGTTGAAGGTAATTGCGTGCGAAAAGGGTTCAGCTTTGTCATCACGAAATAGTCAATACGCTTTAAAAATATATTAAGAATGATTAGAAACTACCATAATATTTTACAATGTTGTGGGCTGGTTTTAGGGTCTGGTAGATTTTTTGCGGCACGGCGGTAAAATGCAAAGGCCTTAGTGACGTAAAAGGTAAAAAGTAATACTCTTGCCAACGACCCAAACGAGTAATGTACATAAAATATATCCTAAAATGATCTTGAAATTAAAGAAAAAAAAAAGGTTCACACAATTGCATGGGGTATAATTTTGGTCCGCTAGCATTCCCACCACTGATTCCACGATGTCTCTGTGAAGATGACCCTAGACCATGTGTCCCTTACAGGCTGCAGCATATTTTTAAAAACAACATACATAAGTGGATCTTACCACATCTTATGAGGCCACGCCAATGCTTCAATATCAGATTTGGCCTACAACGTGATACGTTTTCAACTCGATCTCAAGATAAATTTTGCACAAATTGCCAACGCTAAGCCACAGTTGTCGGATTCACAAAATAGAGTCACATAAAAGATAACAACACCCCACAATAAGAAAGTAAGCTACATCTACAGTCTCTGTAACTAAGAGGCCATTCGTGGTATATCTTGAAACCAGTACACCCAAAACAACATATGCATGCCGGCGTACATATCTCCACAACTCACGCACGCAGAGGCACCAAACACATACGCCATAAATTAATACCCTGTTGATACATGCACCACACTTTGCGTGATAAAAAAACCAGACCCCACTGTTACCAGGAAAAAGATCCATCACAACAGACGGGGGCGGCCCAAAGACCACTACAAGGCGGTGAATAAGGGTGGTGGATCGGTACATAATATCTCTAATATGTGCCGAAATATCAATACAAAACCCTTTGCAGCCAGGGACCATCCCACCAACACCAACCCCCCCCACCCAAAGCTCCCACCCCCCCAATCCCACAAATAATAAACAAAAACTCCTCGATTCCCTCCTCTCCAAACACCTCACCACACTCACTCACACCTTTTATTTGCGGTTAGTCGTCCAAGACGGATAAGCGCGTTTTGCAGAGCGGGTGTTGATAAAATGCTAGCCTTAGCAAAGTAATCACAACAGGACTGCCGATCAACACGCGGACGGACGTCACAGGTTCCACCCACGGGAGAACAAGCGGCCTGCTATTCAAGCAGCGGAGCCATTCCCTCTTATCCCCTATGTATTACATCAACGGAACCCTGCCCATCGTCAAGGGCGGGAGCCACAGAACCTCCCACCACAAATTATACGCAGCTCGCCGCGCTACTGCGAGGTAGCGTCAAAAACCCGAGAGAGGGATGTATCTGCTGCTTCTGTGTCCCATGATTCCTGTTGCTCGCTGCCTCTTTCCACCTTTGCTCTTCTAATGTGCAACTAGCCTCTGTTCTCTCCACTCATAAAGGGAACTGCTCATCCAGCAGGCACCTAAGAGCTGCCACAAAGCCAGGAACACAAGAAATCACAGCCGGGTCCCGGACCGCGTCCTTTTCGCCGCTAGCAGGCTAGTGACAACAGCCAGCGTGACTGCACGAGCACGACTAACCCTGGGACACACCCACTCCCCAATCCTTACCGATTATTTATACGAGCCGTAAGCCGGCGCCACCCCTACTTTACCACATCGAAGGCAACAACAAGACATTCCTGTTACCTATTTAACTTCACACCCCCTCTACCCTCAAGCACCATAGACAGCACTGGCTTGCTCACGCACAGGACGTACGAGCAGACACTCGCCTGACTAAAGGGATACACCTGACAGTACGAGTACACACAGCACCAAAACTTGCTCACCACCTCGCTCTAACAACTAATACGACAGGTGGTAGAGGGTTGTCAGTGTGTCCCTTACAATTCGCTGAATCTAGCTGCCAAATCCGACGTGTAAACGTCCCTCACCCCCCCACCCCCCCTCTCTCTTCCTCCCCTTGTATTGTTGTCTCACCCTAACCCTGCACACCGTACTGTGAAATACGTAATTTTTCTCGCCACAAGTCTCACCCTACCCGTCCCTGTCTCCATCCCCACTCTCTGGCACCAACTTTTTGACCTACAATAAGGACGGTGGATAGATTAATCCTACCCCACCCCCCACAACACCAAAAATCATATATTAGCTGTTGGAGTGATCCAAATACGGGGACAAACAGAGGTGCCATAAGGAAGAAAACACGCAATAAAGGGAAGGTCTGGCTGCGTCTATAACAGTAGCAAAACCCAGAAGAACAGACGAGCAAAATAGAACATAGCACCACACAAGCTATCTTACATCAATCGGGGTCTTTTATGTAAAACCAACGCAGTTCTGCTGGGCAAAAAAAGACCAAGATAATAGGCTGACATAGCAGAAAAAAGATTAATACAGGAAAAAAAAAAAAAGAGCAGGAGAGGTGGGGAGGGGGGGTGCAGGATGGCAGAATTCACCCACGAGTCTGCCAGATACCACCAAACAACACACTCGATCGCCGACTCCCAACCCCCACTCCCCCCCAAGTATTAATTAAAGCTGAAAGACGAGTGCGAGAGTAGGAGAGTTAGGCAGATGTTTAAGACCGGAAAATCTGATTACCAGCGATGAATCCCCAACCCACGCACGAACATAACCACACCACTCGTCTACGACACTGAAGCCCACCCCCCCTTGACGTCCCCTCTTGAAGGACAAGCAACTTGAGGGGTAGACAACAAAGAAATAAAAAAGACACACAAAACCAGAAGGGAGGTCGGAGGGTAGGAGAAGGGGACGAAGGGGGCATGAAGAAGAAAAGGAGAAGAGAAAAAGGGAAAGTGGGAAGGGGGGAAGGGGAGGGGGGAAGGAAACAAAATAGGGGAGGGGGGAGGATATGAGAGGAACTACGCAGAAAGTAATAGATAAAAAAGGGAGAGGTGGACATAAGAGGAATCACTTCAAGTACTCTGAAGAGAGTGCTCTGAAACAAGGGGGCCCATGTCCCCACACCTGAGGCCTGAGGGGGTAGGGGGGGGGGAGGTCCCTGGAAAGGGAAAGGGGAAGGGGGGGGGACAGGAAAAAGATGAAAGAACAAAAACTATCGCGCCAAATCGTGAACGGTAACATCCTCAAGGAGGGACGGAAAAAAATGGGGGGAATGAAGCAATGAAAACAATAGTATAAATAAAAAAGATAAAAGGAAACAGGAAACTCTAGACCAATGGGAAAAGAGTAAAAATGACAGAGAAGAAGAGGGAAAGGTAAAAAAGGGTAAAAGGGAAGTGAACCGGCAGTGTGGCCAGAAAAAAAAAAAGAAAAGGAAATAATGAAAGGGGGGGGAAAAGGCTAGAAAAATAAAGAAAGGAAACTGGAAAAGGGCGGCGCTCACGGGAAAAAAAAGAATAGTGAAACGAACTAAGAAAGAAGAGTGAACAAATCGGATTACATCATCACTAAAAAAGTAGGGGGGACACACACCACCCCCCACACATGATGAGGCGAGGGACAGGAGGCCGGGCCCCATCCAACTGCCATACCTAAAGGAAACGCAACGGCCCAACCTACACCTCCGGAAACGAAAGGGGGGAGACGTGGAGTAGAAATTCACAAGGGAGGCTCCCACATAACCCGGGGCATGGCCAGACTCGAAAGCAAGACGCCCCACGAAAAAAATGTGATTACCCTTCCCCAGGAAAAACACCTCCTCCAACACAGAAAAAGAGAAACAAAAGGGGGGAAACAAGCCCGAATGACTGGCACAAGACCCTCTGTCTCCTCAAAAGAAAGGAAAGGAGATGAAGCAGAGCGTGTCCAACGACATAAAAAAAAAAAACTGACAGAAGACACACGAGAAAGGAGGGACCGCCGAAAGAAACAAAGAGGAAGCCCTGGAGAGAAAGGGAGGGGAAAGGAAAGATGGTTCCCTAGGGTGGAGGGAAGGAGAAAGGCGAAAATGGGGTAAGAAAAGGGGGGGAGAAGGTAAAGAAGAAAAGAGAAGTAGGAGGGAGAGGGGGGGGGGAGGAAAGGTGAGGGCGTCAAAGGAGGGGTTTGCGCAAGAACAAAAAAAAGAAAAAAAAAAAAA
>JADLZN010004363.1:0-39353 GCA_018155175.1 Sinocyclocheilus anophthalmus
GCACTTCTATGTTCAAAACATTACTTCTATTGAGGCGAATAGGCTTTAAAGTGAAAACTAACGAAACACCCTGATAATTAAAGCTGTACTTGCCATTAGATTAACCATTTTGCATCAGATGGTTAGGAGATTAATTTTACTTACATGTTAATGTTTTAAATGCATTTTAAAAACATAATACATGTTTTGTACCAATGATTTGTTGGTCATTGGTAATGAATGAGAATTTAATTTTAAGAATTAAAGTACACTTGAGAGAGGCTATTGCATTTAATCATAGTTTGAGATCTGTACAATTGACAATGTCAAGATTACATCACAGCTTTCTATTGAAGTTATAAGATGCACCTTATTTTGTTAAGAAGTTAATATTATATTTAGTGCCACTAAAAATATATCGAAAGCTCTTTAAATCAGATTATGGAAGACATCCATTATAGTTACATGTCTATGTATATTCTGCAAATTCTCACTCTTGAGGAATCCAGACAGATCAGCCCGTCAGAAATATCATGATGACCTGAAGCATGCATTGTTAATGCAGTTTGCTATAAAATAAGTAAAAAAAAAAAATGACAGTGATATATCAGTGTCAGAATATAACAATACTGGACATACCGGACAGACTTTAAACCAAGAATCTTGACTGTAGCGTGACCGGTACTATTCGTGAACTAACACGCGACACCGTCATGCACACTAGAACATTTTAAATCTCAACCTTAGGTTGTCACGTTTTACTATGTGTTAAGTACAGTAGTGCTAGTTTTCAAGAGAGGATTTCCAGCATGTTAGTGAATATGAACATGCATACGCACCCATTAATGGAATTTCGGCTTCCTCAGAATAACTGTAGATCCTTTTAAAACGTTCATTTCAGTTAGTTGGGTTTTTTCCCCCTCAGTGTGTTTAGTCATAAAGTATTCATAGTCAGAACTCCTTCACATTCGTTTTAAGTTAATGCCTAAGAACTTAACAGCATAAACCGCAATATACACACACCAGACATAAAGGATAGTAATCTTTCTGCTTACTTCGTCATGCACAGACACACACACACATCACACCTTATACCTTTGTTTATACGTGTAGATAGACATCGAGTATAGTATTTCCGTGGGGAAAAAAAGTAAAACTTGGGCACATTCAGATATTAATGTATTGTCCAGAGTGTTCATTTCTCTTATAAATATTTGGTTACTTAATTTGCAGTTTCAGATGCTTGGTTCCAAAGTTACCCTCTCCAAAGCTGCTCTGCTTTGTTCGGTTTTAGATTGCTGCTTAAACTCTCATTCATGCATTTATGGAGATTCATGTGAGAGTAAAATATAGACTAAGAAATATCTAGTTGATAATTTTGAATGAGAAGGATTCTCTGGAGATCAGTGAGGTTGTTAGAATGGCACTGTTTTGCTCCAGATGTTGGTCTTGTTAAAACCGATAAAATATTTGATCACAAACGCAAACCCCTACGCGTTTTCCCTTTCTTTTTCTTTCCCCCCTCTTTTTCACAGTTTTCATGGGCCATTGACATTCACAGTCACAAGAAGTTCAAGTGTTCTCCCTCTTCTTAACTCTTGTCTCTTCATTCTTTTGTTCTTGCCTTTGTTTCCCCTGCAGCAACTCTCCTTACGTTTTCATACTAACAGAGTTTTTAACTTTTATAATTAGTCTAATAATCTGTAAGTAATCTTAGACAAGAGTTGGTAACATTTTCAACAGTGAATCGAGAAATTTAACTTTAGCATCTTTGGTTTCATTCAGTTGTGAAGTTGTTTTTCTTACTTTTTTTTTAAATGTTGTTACAACAGCTACTACTCTGTACCCTTATCCGGATTGTCCTTGAACCGTCCTCTCCGGTGCTTACCATTTAGTATATAAAATTGCTAGCGGACATAGCATTACGATATTTTCAACTTGCTAATCGAAGGTTGCAACTCTGTTCCTCCACCGTCTAGTTGACTCCATTCGAGGTTCTGATTGGTTCAAAACTCCACTTTTCACCATTCATCAGGTAATTGTCACGTAATGAGAAATACCCGTTATTCCGATTGGCTGTTTGGACATCGATTAAAGAAGTTCAACAGCTGGGAATTTTGGTCCTTGTGCGAACCTGTCCCAATTCTGCGTTTGCTTCCAATTGCAGCCACATATTAATTTCATACTAATATGATCCCACACCCTATAGTAAACAGTCTCGATTCTCTTTCTGGATCCTATATATATGATTATACAGCTACGTGTTTTCAGTAATTGAGCTATTAGAATACATAAGGGGTCCGTAAGCAGATACTAAATGAAGAAAATGTGTTTACATCTTTTTGGTGAACAGTGGCTAAATCTTGTATCGTCCAGTTTTATTGCTAAAATGAAGATTTCTTCATTTCCTCTCAAGTGGAGCCTTGGACACAGCTCTTCATAGCGATTAACCCTAGAACACTTCTTCAGCTCCCATGCACATATATCGTCCCTCTGAAAAAATGTAGCTTCAGTGTAGTCATGGATAGGTTAAGTGTGAACACATACTGTAACCATGCACACACACACACAACAGCTATTTTGGTGAAGAGTTTTGCCTGTGCATTCCTGTAGATTTGTGTCTGGACCTCAGATCTGACTCTTGCTTTATAACTGTTACCCCTGTATCCTGGCTCTGTCGCCCTTCACTCCACAGGACCACTGGTGTGGTCCGGTTTCAATCCTAGTCTGACAACAGCAATGTGTTGTGTACAGTGGCCCGCTGACATCCTACATTTTTTGGAAGTATCTCGTCCCCATCGCTTTCTAGCATGTGCCCCCAAGACCATCAAGTCGACATCCATTTGTAGGCAACACATTCTGTCGTCTGTTCTTGGAAAACCAATCCGTTCATCAACACAAACACATTGATGCATGCATCAAGATCTCCAAAAGCTCCAAAAAACTTGTGAAGTGAAGGGTAAAGTTCATTATTATTATTGCTGTTATGGTTATGATCGTTATTAACAATTTCTCATTTTTAGTATAAAGAAAGCACCTGATTGTTTTGGAAAGAAACTTTCTTTTTAATTTGTCTTGCTGTTGTGGTCTGATTTCATGGTGGATTGGGGAGAAAGCCTGATAAAAATTTCTCGGAGAGAAGAGAGTTCGTGTAAGTTGGCCAGTCATGTTTTGTTATGTTGGGAATGACGTTTGCAGGTGCTTGATCCAAGAAATCCTTAGTCTTTTAGTAAAACAGGTGGTTGGTGTTTGATTTTTGTTTATTTTAAAAGACAGTATTATCTTACCCAAAAGTTGAATTAGAACAATCAAGCTTTCAACATTGGAAATAAGAAATGTTTCTTGAGAACCAATTTGCATATTTGCATATTTAAATGATTTCTGAAGACTAATGACTGCTGAAAATCCAGCTTTGCCATCACAGGCATGCATTACATATTAAAATATTTTAAATTGGAAGAGTTATTTTAAATTGGAAGAGTTATTTTAAATTGTATTAATATTTCACAATATTTGTTCGTTATTCATTATGCGTAAAGCATTAACTGTTAACACAACTTTATTGTAAAGTGATAAAATTAATACAAACTAAAAATTTCAAAACATTACTGAAAAGTATTACAAATTTCAAAAAGGATAATTAAGCTCCATATAGTATTATTGCATGCAGTCATTGCAATCTAATGGCTATTTTTTTTTTCCTTTTTAACAAATAATGTTCTAGTCCTAATAAATATCTAATGACCTTGACCTTGAGCAGAGCGCTAAATTAACTGCATAACATTTGAAAACAATTTTTAAGCTTGGCTTGATAAAATACTATTAACACTTCACACTTGTAGAATGTTTAAAAATAGAATATTTAAAATATACTTTTAATAATCACCAAATAGAAAAAGAACCTCCGTGCAATGCCCATTCATATTTCTAAGCATAACATTTTCAAAAGGTGATGCAGTTTTTATCTCTTTTTTCAATTTGTGACATTTGACATCCACTACTGAACTGCACACTTTGTAGTCCACCTAATTGTGTAGTCGTGAACTGAATGGAAGGCGGATCGGATCACTTAAGGGGCAGGTCACCTCAGGGGTAGATCTGCGTGCCTGCAGCTAGTGTATCTCTACTCTTGCTGCTGAATGTAAGATGGCGGTATCATGTACAGTCGCGGTCTCAGGTGAGTGAAACACCACGTTCTCTCTTTGAAATGTCATTGCCGCAGTCACCGCGAACACTGGCGCGACATTTGCATTCTGTCTTGCACTTGCCTACACACATTTCAGTTTAATATGATGAATAGGTTTGTTTTAGAATGCAATTTATTGATTTTCATACCGGGTGCACTAGTGAGGCAAGCGCCATTTTTCGTATTTGATAGCATAACTATAATATTAAAGTATATGATCATAATGTCACGAGAAAAGAGGAGCAGATCATGCATGCAGGTCTACAATTTTCTCTGAAATATTAGCCGACAGAATGCTCAATTTCAAGCGGCAAGTCAATGAAGTTAGGTTGCCGATTTGATTTGTAAAGATGGAATTTCTTGATAAAACACTTGATAATCGCACGCGTGTCTCTGCTTGTCATGATCAAGTTAATCTGGCGGCCAGACAGTCTACGCTTCAACAGAAACGCCTCTTGTGATTCAAACACATCAGACTGACATGCATTATCATGCCTCTCTCAGCTGTTGATTCCCGAGACTCAAGTAAGCCAGTATGGATGGTTTGCAATAATAGTAGACCATGTGGACAGTCATAATTAGCTCAAGCATTCGGCTCACATGCAGATTGTTTTGATGCAAAGATGTTTGAGTCTTGCATTGCTCACACAAATGTGCACATCAGTGTGCTGGAAAGATGGTAGATGAGTTTTGAGATTCTAGCTGGTACAAACTGGTAGACCATTATGGATCAGCAACAAACAGTCAAGAAACCAGTTACCATGTTCTATAAATCAGCCATCAGTTTAAGATGGATTTTCCAACTGGGGTGCATTATAAATATGTTTAAGAGACCACTGTGAAGTAGGCTATGTGAAAATGTTTCATTGCCTAATTTCACTTGGTCCTAAAACATATTGACACAGCTATTTCCTTTCTTGCATCATCTTTACAAATGCAGTGCACTGTATAATGCATATAACCAGGGATGTAGTCATGCAGTGAAATACAGTTGTGCATATATTGTAATGCATAATATATTATTGCAAATCAATATTTAATACCCAGCGTTCATGATTTTTTGCCATTGCTCTTTAAGCGTCATTTATGAGCACATATAAGTGGTACATTTATCACATCAAATGCCACAGAGCACCAGATCCTTGATCCATTTGTGCAATCGCTTTGTTCTTCATCTTCATCGTGACTCATATTTCAAAAGATGAGCTGTATTGCCAGAAATCTGCCCACATGGTGTGGATGTGTGAGGAAGGTTAATACTGGGTTAAAGAATGACGACGAACGACAGCTTTCACTGAGGGATTTATAAAAATCAAATTAGCAATGGCAAAGGTGGTTCATTAAATTTAGAGTAAAAATAGCACAAGTAAGCATTTTATTTTTAACACTGACATGTCTTTCTGCCTTATGTCTCCTCCCGTAGGGTACCAGACAGAGAGGCTGCTGCATTGGCAGCTGTGGAATGAGGTAGTAGTTTGTATAGTTTGGGATCACACCAGATCTGGGAGATAACTATACAGCCTACTGTCTTTCTCACAGCTGCTCCCTCACATCAGATACACCGATGACGTACATTCACTCGGGATTTGTGGGATGGCTGAATATATGCATCTTTGTTCTGTGTGTGCTTTCTGAGAATGCAAATAGTGGAGAATTGGTGATTGTCTTATTGTACAAACTACAATAGCTTAGCCCCCAAATAAAAATATTGATGGTCATAACTGAAGATCGTAATTTAATTAATGTGGTCTTTATGGAATGGTTACAGATGTGTTTAGAATTCAAACTGCACTGCCACTATCCAAAATGCTGTAACTAAGTTGCTACATTATGTGATTATATGTTCACTGTCAGTTTATACATTTGTGTATTTTGTTTGATTATGTAATATATAAAAGTAAATTGAATACGCATTTGTGTCTCCTCCCTCAAGTCACTTTATCAGTGATTGTTTTTTATGCCCTATATTATTTTATTTTTACTATTCTTAAATGAGCTCAGATCAAATCTCCTCAAAAGGTGAGTATTCAGGCAACCTTTAGCAGATCTTCAGGGGCAAGGTATATGTATGTAACGTTTGTTTTGTATGAGCCTTTGTCAGACAATTTTCACTTATTGTCACAATAACAATACAGTGGGCAAAACAGTATTTAGTCCGCCACCCATTGTGCAAGTCTCCCACTTAAAAAGATGAGAGAGGCCTGTATTTTCATCATAGGTATACCTCAACTATTAGAGACAAAATGAGAAAAAAAAAATCTAGAAAATCACATTGTAGGATTTTTAATTGGTAAATTCCTCGGTAAAATAGTATTTGGTCACCTACAAACAAGCAAGCTTTCTGGCTCTCACAGACCTGTAACTTCTTTAAGAGTCTCCTCTGTCCTCCACTGGTTACCTGTATTAATGGCATTTGTTTGAACTCGTTATCAGTATAAAAGCCATCTGTCCACAACCTCAAACAGTCACACTCAAAAAAAAAACTCCAAACTCAACCATGGCTAAGACCAAAGAGCTGTCAAAGGACACCAGAAACCAAATTGTAGACCTGCACCAGGCTGGGAAGACTGAATCTGCAATATGTAAGCAGCTTGGTGTGAAGAAATCAACTGTGGGAGCAATTATTAGAAAATCGAAGACATACAAGACCACTGATAATCACCCTCGATCTGGGGCTCCACGCAAGAACTCACCCCGTGGGGTCAAAATGATCACAAAACTGTGAGCAAAAATCCCAGAACCAAACGGGGGGACCTAGTGAATGACCTGCAAAGAGCTGGGACCAAAGTAACAAAGGCTACCATCAGAAACACACTGCGCCAGGGACTCAAATCCTGCAGTGCCAGACGTGTCCCCTTGCTTAAGCCAGTACATGTCCAGGCCCGGCTGAAGTGTGCTAGAGAGCATTTGGATGATCCAGAAGATCAGATGAAACCAAAATAGAACTTTTTGTTAAACTCAACTTGTCGTGTTTGGAGGATAAAGAATGCTGAGTTGCATCAAAAGAACACCATACCTACTGTGCAGCATGGTGGTGGAAACCTCATGCTTTGGGGCTGTTTTTCTGCAAAGTGACCAGGACGACTGATCCGTGTAAACTAAAGAATGAATGGGGCCATGTATCTTGATATTTTGAGTGAAAACCTCCTTCCATCGGCAAGGGCATTGAAGATGAAACGTTGCTGGGTTTTTCAGCATGACAATGATCCCAAACACGCCGCCCGGGCAACGAAGGAGTGGTTTTGTAAGAAGCATTTCAAGGTCCTGGCGTGGCCTAGCCAGTCTCCAGATCTCAAACCCATAGAAAATCATTGGAGGGAGTTGAAAATCCATGTTGCACAGCGACAGCCCCAAAACATTACTGCACTAGAGGAGATCTATATGGAGGAATGGGCCAAAATACCAGCAACAGTGTGTGAAAAACCTTGTGAAGACTTACAGAAAACGTTTTGACCTCTGTCATTGCCAACAAAGTGTTTATAACAAAGTATTGAGATGAAATTTTTTTTTTTGACCAAATACTTATTTTCCACCATATTTGGCAAATAAATTCTTTAAAAATCCTACATGTGATTTTCGGGATCTTTTTTTCTCATTTTGTCTCTCATAGTTAAGTTATACCTATGATGAAAATTACAGGCCTCTCTCATCTTTTTAAGTGGGAGAACTTGCACAATTGGTGGCTGACTAAATACTTTTTTTCCCCACTGTATATATCATAGTTTTTTTTTTAAATCTTAAAGATGCAAATTAGAAACAGGAAAAACAGTAGCCTGTATGAAACACAATTAAACTGATGTCATTTTTTGAGGTAAAGACTATTTAACAGAATTAAAGGGGTCATATGATGCTTTTAAAGATCATCATTTTGTGTATTTGGTGTAACAAAATGTGTTTAAGGTTAAGAAACACATTATTTTCCACATACTGTGTATTTTATTGTTTCTCCTCTATGCCCCGCCCTTTCTGAAACGCATGATTTTTCAAAGCTCATTGTTCTGAAAACGGTATGCTGTGATTGGCCAGCTATCCAGTGCATTGTGATTGGCTGAATACCTCAAGCATAATGTACGAAATGTGCCGCCCTGAACCATACGTTATGCCCTGTCCAGCTGGATGCGACTCGAGACAATAAAACATTTCAAACCCCTTATAAACGATGCATTTGTGCTATTCCAGTGGGGACATAATTACGGATATGCTGACCTTGTACTTCTTTTTTTTCATTGTTACGCGTTGCCCATTTCGGTGCCGCTAAACATAAGAACCATGTCCTGCATTGGATCAGAGGAAATTCAACAATAGTATACTCACACCTGCTCAAAACTTCACGGGTGGTTTTGAAATCTGTCATGGCAAATTCTTTAATATTATAAAAAACGCTTCTTATGCATTGTGGAGTTTCCAGAACGGCCGCGCATTTCTGTATCCTATCTCTTCCTCCCCATCGATCAGCGAATCCCACAGTCCGTGTTCCCGTAAACATTTGCTGCTCACACATCCTGATACTTTTTGGGTAACTTGTTCTGGAACTTGACTGCCCGACTCTGCTGTAGATAGAATGAGCGTGTAGGCGGGTGTGCGCTTTGAGAACGCGCGGTCGGAAGATTCGACCAAAGCAGACGTTGTCGCGGTCTTGGGCTTGCAAGCAACCACATTCAGCCGATCCAGCAACGGATCATCCCTCCAGGCATGACTGAAGTGGATTATCCGTCCTCTTCTTTCGGAACATCGTTTTTCCTCCCATCCACACAGGAGCGTCTTTATACTTCCGCCTTTCCGTTGTCTTTGTCGTGATCAATGCTGTTGCTCGCGGGGCGTTTTTGGCATAACTCTCCCACATAGGGACTTAGATTGAGATAGGCGGGCGTGGCTTTGAGAACCTAGCCCTGTTGTTCTTAGCTTCACCTGGCCGTGGCTCGTCCTTGTCTCACATTTCTGTTCGTTTGCTAACTTTTATACCTCGTACCTGCTCGAAGACCATATCTCTTTGGATTTTGATATCTCTACCTTTCTTTGTCCAACTTTTTACCTAGATTCTTTTCTTTTATGCCTCCAAGCTGCGTTTTCTGCTTTCCTCTTAGCACCCCGGCCATAGAGAAAGGGATCAAACAATGTGGTTGTAATCGGCGAATCATATGACCCCTTTAAAGTAAGAAATATTTAATCAAATGTAAAAATGTTTTGAAACCTTTAGCAGATCAATATATTAAATGTTGGGTATTTAATTGCGTTTGGCACCTTAAATATTAACGCTGCTAATTCTGAATGATCACCGACTCGCGTGCGAGTCCGACGTCCTGTAAAGATGTCAATCACATTAACTAGCCAATCGCCTTAAAGGGCGTCGTCGCGTCCGTGTTTGTGATTGGGCGGCAGAGAGCTTACGCGCGGTGACGTCACCACTGGTACCAAAGCAGTTGCAGCGTGTGAATATGGCGAACATCAGAAGTGTCAAGGTGAGAGAGAAATGGAATGAATTAATAGAAATGTTCTGGCTCAAAAAAGTCGTCTGTCCTGAAGTTCAGTTTTTCAAGATTGCTTTGCAGCTCGCCTTAGTCTGGACGTCATTGTGTGGTTGTAGTCCACATCTTCTCACCATATTCTGAGTTGTAGCCGCAGTGCTAACTAGTTCAGGGGAACTTCTGTGCAGTTAAGTGTTTGACTGGTAGTTATTGTTAGACGTGTAAACATCAGAAACAATGGCGAATAACCAGCTTTACTCTTACTTATTACAATATCCTTAAACTCCGGTGCTGTAAGCTTAAACCTCATCGTTTTGCAGCATATTATAGTTGAACCATGACTGAATTGTTTGTTGTATGATGAAACATTAACAAGCTCCATGCAGGTTTTGTAGTTTGCTTTTCCGCAAACTATATATAATACTATCATATATATTTATATTATAGATCTATATACTTAGGTATATATATACTCAGGACCTACCATACCCTGTATGTATGTATTTTATGTATATATATAATATAATATATAATAAATCTATATATATACTATATTAATTAATATACCATACAAGTTTACTTCATACCAGTGTGACCTTACTGACTGTGTGGCAGGGTATGGTAGGTCTGGTGACAGGAGGGGCCTCTGGTTTGGGCAGAGCCACTGTGGAGCGGCTCATCAGTCAGGGGGCCAGCGCTGTGATCCTGGACCTGCCCAGCTCAGATGGACACAAGGTGGCCGCTGCTCTCGGGGACCGATGTGCATTTGCACCTACTGATGTGAGTGACACTTATTGTTAATGACCCTTTGATATTTTCCACTTTCTCTTCTTGCTCTTTCAGACAGCAGTGCTTGGTTTGAAAATATGGACTATTTGTTTTCTTCTGATTGGGCTTTTGTTTTTTAATTCAGGTCACGTCGGAGTCAGATGTGAGATCGGCTGTGGATTTGGCCAAGGAGAAGTATGGAAAAGTGGACTTGGCTGTGAACTGTGCTGGGATAGCTGTTGCTGTGAAAACATACAACTTTAAAAAGGACCTTCCTCACAGTCTGGAGGACTTCACTCGTGTTATCACTGTAAGCCTCACTGCATTTACAGTGTAACTGAACCTCAAATGCCACTGCTTCATATTTCTAAAGCTGATGACTATTTTAAATATACTAGAGCAGCTGTCATTTTATTTATTTTTTGGTCACTGTAAAATGTATCGTTATTATTTCTCCAAAGCATCAGTCCTATTGAGATGAGTGAAATATGAAGACAGGCAATGCCATGTAATTGCATTTATTAAAATGGTCTTTTGAATTTGATCTATTAAAGGTGAACATCGCTGGGACTTTTAATGTGATCAGACTGGCTGTAGGGGAGATGGGCAAGAATGAGCCTGATGCAGATGGACACAGAGGCTGTATCATCAACACAGCCAGTGTTGCTGCTTATGATGGACAGGTATATCAGCCATACACTGTCTGGCATTTTGTGTCTGTAAGATGTCTTTTTTTTTTTTAAAAGAAATACTTTATCGCGTGCCTTAGCATCTAATTTTATCAAATGACTTATTAAGTACATTGTTACAGAATATTTCTATTTCAAATAAATGCGTTCTGACATTTTCACTTTTCACTGATAAACATATAAATGTTTTGCTTGACATCAAATGCAGCATATTTAAATGATTTCTGGTAAGATCCATTGACACTGAAGTAATGATGTTCTGAATTCATCCCTTTGCCTCACAGGAATACATTCCTTTCAATATATTAAAATAGAAATCGTGTTTTTATTTTAATTGGAATAATATTTCGCAAAATCTACTGTGTTTTATACTATGTTTTGTATCACACAAAACAGCGCCTTAGTTGTGAATAAGTACACTTCATTACCTTTTCCAAACTTTGACGTTAGTGTGCGTCTTTTGCTACCTTACAGTTTTATGACACTGCATCACTGTAAAGTTTTGTATGTGTTTTGTTGTTTTTTTAAGGTTGGTCAGGCCGCTGCATACTCTGGGCCTCTAAAGGTGGATTGGGTATGAACCTTCCTTCGCTCGGGGACCTTGCACCAATGGGGATCGTGGTGGTCACCTATCGCCCAGGTCAGTGTGTCCCCTTGAGATGCATATTTTGTTTTCTACACAGCAGGATCCTCGTCATTGTCTGTCCCATTATTGGGTCTATCAAAATTCATTGTTCGATAGGGATGTCATGATTTATATGCAACCCACCCTTACGATGTGAATGATCACAATATGATTTCTCGACAATTTTTTTTGGGACATTTCATTTTGAAATTAAATAGATGTCAACTAAAAGATATAGGCTTAAATAAAAATCTATAAATGAATATTAAAGAATAAAAATAAAAATTCATTCATAGTAAAAACTAAAACTAAGGCTTTGCCTGTCTCTTTCCTACTTGGATTTATTTATTTATTTAAAGAAATTGATATTGCATGTCCACATTTTCCAGTTGAAAATACTCCTTGTACAGAAGATGCTTTTGAAGCAAAAACAGAATTGTCAGACTTCAGATTTGTGAAATTATGCTACATAAAACATCTGCATGAAATAACAAAAAAAGCAGACTGGCTGAATGAAAATGCAAATTCACTCTCTGATAGCAGGTGGCGCTTATGGAACAGCAGGGAAATAGTTATAGAGTTTCCACGGTTATCACTGTAAACAAAACAGCTCTGCAATAATATGCATTATACAAAGGCAAGATGAAAAGAAAAAATACCATCTAAACTTTTCTGAAGACAGTCAGTTCCCCTCAGAGATACATTCATTTAAACCCCCAACTGTATCTCGATTCATTTAACATCTCAACCAACTTGAATCATCTAATATTTTGATTGATTTTCAACTGATTCAAGATGCATCGTTACATCCGTTTGCTTGAACACAGTTAATTCAGTATTAGCTGTGCCTTTTCAATTATAGTGCTCCATGATGCTTTTGCCATTTCTTTCCCTAAGTTCTGTTCTCCACCCCACTTCAGCAGGATTACCTGAGAAAGTGCCAAGCGCTGGCCATACAGTTGCCCTTCCTTCACGATTGGAATTGCCATATTGGGAGTATCCTCAGGCTGAGTTTGCACATGCATTTCGCTTGGATGGAGCCATCCGCATGCAACCCTGAAGGAAAAAAAGGAGCAGAGTAGAGAGACTCCAGCTGAAATACCTAAAACTGGTCTGTGACCGAAGACTTGATACATATTAAGCATTTTCAGCATAGAGTCAGGATACTTTGTATCTGAGTGGAAGTGCTTTTTTTTAACCACTGGAAATCTTGTAGATTTTTCAAGTCTCGAGTCTGGTATTTCTATACTGACTGCACTTCTGTGCCACTGAGGTACTGTCCTCCAATGACTAATGACTGATGTGTCTCCATAGTAAATGCATTTATACCGTCATAAGGTTGTACAGGAGTCATGCAAACTCAATGTCTCTGTATCCACTTATCTTTTTGTGTAAAATAAAATATGTAAAGCATAACAGGATGACTTTTAATGAATGCTGTTGTAGATAAGCTCATGGATCACTGTGAACTAAATACAACTGCCGAAAGATGGTCGATCTGAAAATGTGTGGATGTGCCACCATACTGGACTTATATGACTATTGTATCACTAACTATTATCCAGTGGTTTTCAACCAGAGTTCCAGGGCCCACTAGGGGGCCTCAGCATGACTTAAAATTATTCAAATTAAAATATTATTCATACAATTAAAATTAATTCTATTGCTATTTACTGTTGTCACAATACTAAAATTATGACTACGATACAATACCTGACTAAAATGACCAGGGGCCTCATTTATAAAGGTTGCATTAAACCGTCCTAAATTTGTTTCTAAAGAGATCATTTCTCAAAAGCGCAGCGCCTAAAGTGCGCTTCAGAAAATGAGCGTGCGTACGGCCTCTCTTCCATATGTGCATTTTATAAATCGCAATGATCGTGAAATTGTGCGCAGCTGACGGTTTCCAGATCTCCGCCTTGTACAGCCCCCTAATTAATATCCTTACCAGTATAAAAGAGCAGGACTGCCAAGATGCCGAATTTCTATGCTTTTAAATAACGGAGCACAAAGAAAAATAAAAACTATTACTGCGAGTCTGAATTGAGTCCTGCAGGCTCGGGGTAGAGGTTCGTGCGTGGACGCTTTTTATTTAATGTAATTATTCAGTGACAACACTGTGTGTGTGTTACATTTTTTTCTTATTGACTATTATCAAATTACTACTTCTATAAACACCAGAAATGTGTGTAATAATTAATAGTTAATTTAATTATACAACAATTAGGCTTCTGCAAAGTACGAATAAACTACGAATTCAGTACAAATTTCGTCATCTTATAACAGTATCCCTCCTACTTTTAAATCACTTAGGCTAGGACACTAATAAAAAGTTAGTATCACGAACTTCTTGTTCCCACATAAACGAGACCCCTCTCTTCTTAAAAACTTATTGAAAGAACATGTGGACCTGTCATATTTCTATTTCAAAATATTACTCGTGTTATAGGTCTCCGGTCGGAAAAAAGCCTAGAGCATGGGTTTGGCATTTCTTTATAGTACACAGATTTACTAATGCGCTCAAATTTGCCCATTATGTACCTGACCCACAAATATATATTGTATTTTATACAACTATAACGATGTAAATGACGAAAACAAAGTTAAGCGACTTTCTCTATTCATTTCACATAAGCAAAGCAGCAGCTTTTTACTATAACTAAACAGTTAACAAGTTATTGAATAGTATAGATATTTTAAACCGTTAGTGCACGACATGGCCATTATTACACGACCAAACAGTATAGATGCGTTTATGCGTTTTTCTTCATTTTCCGCATTAGCAGTAAATCGACTTCGCAGTCCTTGTAACAATAATAATAATAATAAAAACATGGAATAAACTGTGTACAGAATGCGAGTAAAGAACTCTCAACATTAGGTTACTAAAAAGGTCAGTTTAATCTTGCAAAACCTCCAGTTAATAAAAAAAAATCTGACTACACTGCACAATTAATATCTTACACTGCATCTTTGTTGTTTATGATGAATTCGGTGCTTGCACGTACACCGCTTTTATTATTGCAGCTTGGATGTTCAAATAGCTGCAGTGCTCCGACTTTGTCACAAGGAAAAACGCGTACGCCTGCTCAGACCCTGAGGTGGCAGTAAGTACTTTAAAAAAAAAAACGTTTCCACGTTAAAGACCGTTTTTATAAATATGAACGTTGCTGTGGATTTTAGTGTACGCACACTCTAAGATCAAATCTGTGCTTACCCACATTTTATAAATGAGGCCCCCTGTATGAAGGTATTTTTGGTGCAAAACAACTGAGTGACCGTGACAGCGGAATTTGTAGTTGTAGAGAATAGCCACACATGTGTATCAGTAAATCTGAAGTCACAGACAAAAGTTGCAAACTTGTAGATATTTTTTTCTCTCCCACAAACACAACACAACAGTTACACGTTCTTGAATCCTTCACTGCAGGTGCACAAATCCTAGTCTACGAATCACAAATCAAGAAACTCGTACGCTCACAAGTTTTGCTACTATTGCTGCAGTGAATATGGTGCAAAACACATTCACACACCTGCATCAAAAATGTGAAGTCACAGACGAATTTTGTACATCCGCAAATCAGTTTGTGAATTCTTGCAATGAGTTTTGCACGCTTGTAGAATGTTTTCTTACATCTATATTTTTTTCTTTCTTGAGGATGCTTTTTCTAGAACAAACACAAGTGCACAACTACAACGGCGTGAATCTGCTGCTACGAGTCTCAAACACTGTTTTTCGCTTGCAAATGACACGTTTCACGCTCTCTCCCTTATGCACCGCCTATCTGTGTGATAAATGGTGCAAAAGTGATTTGTGCATCTGTAGAGGCAACGGCGCGCACTGTTCAGAGAGCAGAGAATTTCAGCCAATCAGAAGAGCTCATTTGGGCGCCTGAAACACGCTCCCTAGTTTTAGCCACAACCCCGAAAAATCGCGAGTTGCGAGCATCTTGACAGCGACAAGTATCAGAAAAGGTACGTGGCTATTTTTTTCTTTCTGAAATCATTTGTTTATAGCTTAAATATAGCTACGTTGGTAAACAGTGTTTCTTAGTTAGGTTAGCAAATCTTATTTCACGAAAGGTAAGCTAATGTTAGCCTACCTGCACTGTTAAGTGTGCTATTCAATCGTCTCGTATTAAATTACACTGTCTGATATAACGATTTATTCCTTGTATTCTGTTATGCTTTACCTTATAGAAAACTAAAGGTAAACTAAAGGTAATTTACAGCAGGCAATCTATAGTAGGTAAATATCTATAGTAGTAGATATTGAGCCAAATCACAAAACAAGGATTCTCAAAGGAATGAAAACTGAGATAACTAAAGTAATTAGTAATCCTACCCAACACTGAGAGTAGTAATTACTAGGCAAATTACCTACTATTGATTGCCTGCTGTAAATTACCTTTAGTTTACTATATTAGGCTATCCCAGAAAAAATACTATTCAACCAAAAAAAAAACTGGTACCCTTGTTTTAACTACTCACCTGTGAATGCACCCTGATCTGTCTTTCTCTATGAGGTAAAGCATACAGAATACAAGGAATAAATCGTTAATGGGTGTGTAGACAGTGTAATTGAATCGAGACGATCTGAATCGCACCTTAACAGTGCAGGTATTCGCTACGTTACCGTCTTACTTCGTGCCAAAAGATTTGCTAACACCTAACTAAGAAACTTAGCTATATTTAAGCTATAAACAAATGATTTCAGAAAGAAAAAATAGCCAGTACCTTTTTTGATACTTGTCGCTGTCAAGATGCTCGCAGCTCGCGATTTTTTCGGGGTTGTGGCTAAAACTAGGGGGCGTGTTTCAGGCGCCCAAATGAGCTCTTCTGATTGGCTGAAATTCTCTGCTCTCTGAACAGTGCGCGCCGTTGCTTCTACAGATGCACAAATCACTTTTGCCACTGAAAAAAGGAAAAACAGGTTTCCCAAAAGCATTTATCACACAGATAGGCGTTGCATAAGGGAGAGAGCGTGAAACTTGTCATTTGCAAGCGAAAAACAGGGTTTGAGACTCGTAGCAGCAGATTCACGCCGTTGTATTTATGCACTTGTGTTTGTGCTAGAAAAAGCAGCCAAGAAAAAAATATATATGTAAGAAAACATTCTTCAAGCGTGCAAATCTCATTGCAAGAATTCACAAACTATTTGCGGATGTACAAAATTCGTCTGTGACTTCACATTTTTGATGCAGGTGTGTGAATGTGTTTTGCACCATATTCACTGCAGCAATAGTAGCAAAACTTGTGAGCGTACGAGTTTCTTGATTTGTGATTCGTAGACTAGGATTTGTGCACCTGCAGTGAAGTATTCAAGAACGTGTAACTGTTGTGTTGTGTTGTGTTTGTGGGAGAGAAAAAATATCTACAAGTTTGCAACTTTTGTCTGTGACTTCAGATTCACTGATACACATGTGTGGCTATTCTCTACAACTACAAATTCCGCTGTCACGCTCACTCGGTTGTTTTGCACCAAAAATACCTTCATACCCCTGGGACCCCTATTGAACCAACTGAATAATAGATGACAGAACGCGAAATATAAAGCTCTTTGCTTGCAGTTTAAGGTAAATTGCTGCCAGTGTGAATGTTTTGTTTGTGTATAGAATTGTTTACAACATAGCAAAGTTAGCTAAAAGCATAAAGCCAAATTAAGTTATTTTTGCTCTCATTCGCTTTGTCAGATTCTGATGGTTAAAAATCACTTTACTATAAAACGAACCTCTTCTAAATGGAGAATGATTTATTTGCATTTATGTACTAATACTTACAAGCATTTTGTGTCAAACATCACAGTAGCATGAAGAACTGGACCAACAGAGGGCAGAATTGAGCTTGTTTTGACAATCAGGACAGGAGGCTCATATAACTACATATTAGCTATGTTGTGACTATGACAGGGTCAAAGATCTTTATTGCAATAGCATTATTAAAAGACTTGCAAATGCCATTTTTGATAGTTGGAAAAAATTCTGAATATCTGTTCATATCTTTCAGATAAATAATTATATCTTTAGATTTTAGATCACTGTGTAATTTGTGGATTTTTTTTAATGATTAAACTGTGGCTTAAATATACAACTACTTAAACAACATGGAAGACTCATCATCAGCCAAAAAAAGTAAAAGTGGAAAATATTGGCAGCTGTGCACAAAAGTCCTGCTAAATCCGTTACTGAACAGATTGCATAATTAAAGTAAGCCCAGATTGATGTTCGTAAATCTGCTTTAGACACACACACACACACAGATTGATTTCTGTCCACAGGGTGGCAGTTCCACTGTAATCTAAGTTTCATTTATTTCAGTCCATTCTAAAATCTACACAGACCATGTTAACATGATTACACATCAGAGAGGTTAACAGTTCTCACGGTTGCCATTTGGTTCTGGAATATGCAAGGATGATCATGTTTTCTGACAATTTCAAAATCCAATTTACCATATTACTATTTTATTTTATTTTATTATTTCTTATGCTTTTCCATTTTATCTACTGTCTATATATTTAATGCACACTCTGAGTAGCCGACTAGGTTTACATTTCAAACCATATGATATGGGTCAAACAAGCATTTGTGGAGTGTGGGGTGAAACAGATGTTAGATCAAACTTGCCATACGTGGCGAGTGGTTTGAATCATGACTGATGGTTATTGAGTGTCACTGTGTTGTCTCACTTCACTCTGACGTGTTGCCCAACGTCTGCTCCATCATGTCATGCATCTATCAGGGGGCCATGAGTTAGGACAGCTTTGATGGACACTTCTTGTCATCCCATAGATCTTTGCACTGTCAGGAAAATTACTTTCACTATTAACAATGGAGCGCTGGCTTCCGCAGAGGACAAACATCTGAGACTGTTTGAAGACATGGTTAAAGACTGAGGGGTGCAGGAAAGAGACGTCCTGGTGCTTGTTCCCAAAAACAACTAAAGGTTTTGTCTAGAATCACCAGAGGTTTCAAGAGCACACTAACAGGCTGATTCGTCAATATGCATTATTAATGTGCTCGGGACAATTCAATCCCCCCGACTGTGTAAATATGAGTTTGGGTGTAATCAGAACACAAGGCCGCTTTATGCTGAACCTTCAGAGGGCAGACGGCACAAGCACGCGACAACCTGATCGGCGTTTAGAAACACGTGCATTGACAGCATGTACATGCTTCATTTGGATAACAAGCTGTCTCTGAAAATCCCTCAAGATATAGAAAAGACATTGCGTCATGTTGATTTTATCAGTGTAGATCCCCAAGAAGTCATGTCTAGCCTGCTGTTTGCTCCTTGAAATGGTCTAAAGAAAACAAGGGATATAGACTAGGACTCTTTTGGAGATGAAGACAGATGCAGAAATAAGGAGGAGAGAATGTGAGCTGGTTGACATTTATCTGGGTCAACCAGACCGACCTCTTTTCTTCAATAAAACATAAACATGCACGTATCAGTGAGATATCAGTAGCGTTTAGTAGTGAAATTGTCTGCAGATGGGTGAACCTCACAAAACGAGAAGAAAACAACAAACAAACATTTGATTTAATGAAGCCCATTTAAAGGTCAGATGTTTTTTTACACACTCAATTGTAATTGATTATTTAAATTTTGTAATTTAAATGATACTTAGGGCAAGTTAATCATTTTTCATTGGCTCAAGTTAAAAATCATATGTGAATCATTATTTAACCTAACAATTTTTTAATTGATTGAATGAAAACCCGTTTTTTCAGTCATTACCTGAAAATAATAATACGGTAATGAAGTTTTTTTGCATTATTGTAATGGGAATTTGGAGGGAAATTAACTCAGAAATCATAATGAACCTACTTTCATTAAGCAAGGATTCATTAAAGTGATCAAAAGTGACAGTATGACTATCACGTTGAGTTTCAAAAAATTATATTTCAAATAAATGCTTTTAAACTTTCTATTTATTAAAAAAAAGAAGTAAATAAACCAAAAATAATCCTGACAAGGATTAGATTTTCCACTTTTTTTTAACATTAATAATAAAAAGAAGTGTTTCTGCGACGCAAATGATTAGAATCATTTCTGAAGTACCATGTAACACTGAAGAGGCAGCCGTAGTAGGTTCCTGAAGATATTCCGCTGTTGCCATCAAGTACTGACATTTAAAATAATACAATAGAAAGGTTTAACTGTATTTTTGATAAAAATCCAGAGAAAGGACAAATAAATGCAGCTTTAGTGAGCATAAGAAATGTCTATATTGTATGATACTGCATGAAGGAAATGAAGCTTATTTTTAGGATCATAAAAAATGTGACAGATTAATTATACTTGGAGAGTCATTAGAAAACACATGAGCAGAAACAGCTTTCAGAATTGGGTGTTTGTAATTAAACGGCACAGCGACGTCCCACTGAGACGTTCAATCCTTAATCTCCAGAGAATTCTGCAGTGAGAACGCTTAGGACAACAGGATCCCTCCTCCAAAAGCAAGAAAAACAAACAAACTTAAGAGAAACTCAAGAAAAACACCCCAGAAATCTCCAAGGGACAACTGCACCCACTAAAGAAACAGTGAAAAGATGATTCCCAGTCATTAAATCTAAAGAGTCCCAAATGATCTCAGAGGTGTAGGACCATTGGCTGGTTTGAATATGAGCATTATCACTCAATCCCACATTTACAATACTTTTCACATCCGACAATACCGTAACCCAGCCTGACACTGCTCATTTACGTCTTATCCTTCATGAAAACAAATACATTTGTCTGAAACATTGGATATGGTGTCTTTCTGGGACCTATTAGAGGCATTGTGTTGGTTTTATCTGTTGAGCGCAGGCTACAGTAGCAGCCTTTGTGCTGAGGGACAGTAATCCTGTATCTGTATGTGGATTTGTGTCCACTTGAGGGTTCGAGAAAAGAGGAGGGAATCCACTAATGCTGCCCATGCTAGAGAAAACAAATCAACACAGCAGGCCTTCAACTAGCCACGGTAGAACAAATATTCCCACGACATTCAGTCTTTAAAAGCGTATGCTCAAATAAAGCTATTATTCATGTCTGTTATGACACACATGTTCTATACGGCCTTTTGTAAACTTGGATGTCAATTTGAATGCTTGTAGCTTGCAGGATAACAAACATACACGGGCCACATTAAGAATCACCTCCGGTGACTTTAATACCACACTATAGGGATATATTTAAACAACAAGAATAATCATTGCGACACTGACAGGTTGCTTTTCATATTTCAAATCCCGGGTCTGTGCGTGGTGGTGCAACCCATCGACTAAGAGCCATTGGTTCCGAAGGCTAGTGAAAGTATCTCGGTGGTTTGCTGGATGGCCCTGGCTGACTTCTGACCTCATCCAGCGCTTCATTGTAGCATGACCATAAAGCTGATAGAGGTTATCCAATTTAATCAGAACACAGTAACTCTCTCATGAGGGCCAGACACTGACATCCTCACAATACTGCCACGGAAAAAGCTTTGCATCTGAAGTATGCGTCTCCTGAACACGGCGGAATGATCTCTAAAGGGATCACCATCACAACGGTGCTGTGGTGGGTGTAATTTCTTTTCAACCTACTTTGAGACACGGCAATGTGTAGGAAATCATAGAAATCGTGTTATCAGGTCACCGCAATTACAAAAGCATTTCGAACCGAGTAATAACATAGTAAATAAATTGATTTGACTTCTTATTTTCTCATTTGGAGGATCTTATCTGATCTGTGTGAGGCTCAAATCTCTATCAAAGGAATAGTTTACCCATAAATGAATATTTGCTGAAAATGTACTCACCCATCCAAGATGCAGATGAGTTTTGTCTCTTCAGATTTGGAGATACTTAGTAGCATTACATCACTTGCTTACCAACGGATCCTCTGCAGTGAATGGATACCATCAGAATGAGAGTCCAACCGTTGCTTTCGCCACTAAACGATAGTCCTTTATCCATACTGCTCCAGTTCGAAACCGTTCTATACAATATGTCAGTGAGTTTGAAGTACGAGGACAACAGAGAAGGGAATTGTTCTCACTGTAGTGACGCGTTTTTAGGATTTGGCCCCATAAGCGACTTTCCTTTAAGTTAAAATGCCTTAATGATGGATTGGTTTCTTACAAACTTGCTTTTCACTTCACAAGACATTATTTGATGGACTGGAGTGTTGTGGATCACTTGTGGATTATTGTGATGTTTTTAACAGCTGTTGGGACTCTCATTCTGATGGCACCTCCTTCCTTCTTTTGCTCTGCCGCTCAGCGTTTATACACTGGTGAAGGCAATTTAATGGTAAATTTCCGCAAAACTGGCTCAATGCGAAACAAACTCGCTACATCTTGGCTGCCTAGTGGGGGGTGAGCGCGTACATGTTTCTAATTTTTTGGATGAACTATTCCTTTAAAGGTCACCCGTGAATCAAATAACAATTCTTATTTTTTGAGGAACATTGCGTTTTATCTATCCAAATGATTTCATCCAGTATATCTAATTTTTATACCTGATCGTGTAGGCTCAAATCGCCTTTAAATGGGTCATATGATGTGATTTCAAGTTTTTTTCTTTGGAGTGTTACAAGCTGATTGCGTATAGATAAGACCCTGAAGTTGCAAAGACTAAAGTCTCAAAACCAAGAGATATTCTTTATCAAAGTTAAGAATCTGCCACACCCCCCTAAAACGGCTTGTTCTAACACCCCCCCCACATATCTACATCACTATGTGGAAATATTATATACGGCCGCGCCCTATAATGCTTTCTACGCTGCAAAGAAAGAAGGCGTGGTTTCAGTACCCGCAGTTAGTGTTGATGCCAATGCAGTCTGTGTTTTTCTAGGTGAAAGCAAAAGCACTTTATTTTGCCTTCCCAAAGTAGATGCATTTAGGAATATTTAAGATTACTTACAACAGAACAGCAATGCATTTTTAGTGACGACCGGTTTCCGTGAAACCTGAGAGAGGTAATTCTGACTTTGCTATGACAATCTGGCGCTTGTGAATCAGCTACTGTTTTGTTATTAGTTTTTTTTTTATTTGCTATTGACTGTTCAAATGCATAGTTTTGTGCATCGTGTGTGTGTGAGAGAGAGAGAGAGAGAGATAGAGAGAGAGAGAGAGAGATAGAGAGAGAGAGAGAGAGAGTAGAGAGAGAGAGAGAGAGAGAGAGAGATAGAGAGAGAGATAGAGAGAAGAGAGAGAGAGCAGAGAGAGAAGAGAGAGAGAGATCGAGAGAGAGAGAGATGATCACAGTGGAGTCAGCTGTCTTAACCGTGTCTTGTGTACTGCACACATACCAGCTTCATCCCTGTGTCTGTCACGCAACTCTGTTCCCTTTTCAGGCTTATCGCAACTCTGGTCCCCTTTCGGGCTGTCTTTACATTTATTTTGAAAGATGAAGCTCGCGATAATGGAAAGGGGCGTTACATTTCCGACAAGTGCCTGCAGTGTTCGGCCAATCACAATGCAATGGTTCAGCTGGCCAATCAGAGCATCTGCACTTTTCTTAAGGAGGGACTTTTAGAAAACGAGAGCTTTGTAGAGAGGCCGGGGCTAGAGGACTACAATAATGACGTATTTGAAAAATAATCTGTGTTTTTGAACAGTAAAGGCATGTCAAACCAGTATTCTGTTACCCACATACACAAAATAATTGATCTTTAAAAATCACTCATAGACCCTTAAAGTCCACCATGACAAATCAAAATAACATTAGTTTTCTTATTTTTATGAGATTTTGCAGTGTTTATTATAAATGATTTATTTTATTCGGCACATCATTATTTTGATCAAATATCGCAGTGATTATTATAAATGATTAGTGTACTTTTTGGGAAATATTGCAGTTTATTATAAATGCCTTATCCTTGTACATCAATCTTTTTTATTGATTACTGCAGTATTTATTATAAATGATATATCTGTATGCATAATATTTTATGGTATACTGCAATGTTTATTATAAACTTTTTATCTGTGTACATTTTTTTAAATTAATGTTCCCTTATAATCTCTAATTATAAACATTTACTTCCGCTCCCCCTCACACAACATCTCATCCCTAATGACATGTGCACCAATGAGATGGTGGGACAATAATCCTTCTCTTCCAGCAACCTGTCACTCACATGAGATTGTAGCAATTAAGAAATGACAATGATCCAATCAATCTATTCCCAATGGACAAATCAAGTCCCGCCCTCGTTTGAGAAGCTGTTTCACTCAGATATACATCAATATAGGGAAGAAAAGACGACTGCAATTTCCGTTTCATGCTGACTTTAACATGGTGGACAGGCAGCCACACCGGTGACAGGTCCACTGGGAGAGAGAGATGCCAGCTTCAGACGCAATTCACTATTGGCTTTGAGAGAAAGTAGGGAAAAGAGAGAGACAGAAGGAAAAAACAGACATATAGAGAAAACAGAAGCACAAAAGCACATATCTGTCATGACATACCATTGAAACTTAAAAAAAAAGTGAAGACTTATTATAAATTTAAAAGTGAAGTGTTACATGCCCAGAGGAGTCAGTGCGTGGTGATGTTTGCTTTCGTTTTTTTCTCCTCTTATCACTTCGTAGGATGACGCTATTGGCTATATGTCTGTCATCATTATTGTGAGGACATAGGTTCCAGGTGTCTTTGGTTCGGTCAAACTTGGCTGCTTTGGCGTGCTTTATCTCATTTATGACTCCTTGGTTGCTCCACATTTTGTTTTTGTTTTTTTGTTTTGTAATGATTTTTTCCTGCTTTAAGCTAACTATATTTTTCTGTTTGTTTTTTTTTGTTTCATGTCACGTGACTTCCATTTCGCACACACCTAGGAAATTACGCTGTTAGCACATTAGGTAAGGAGCGGATGCTGTTTCTGTATGTTTTGGTTTAATTAGAATAGTTTACATAGGGAACATGGAGTGCTGAAGAATTCAGAATTCTTTATTGGAACTCTTTATGTCCTTGAAGTTCTTTTTGCAATAGTACACTGAGATGTCTACCAGGGTTAAAAGACCTGGGGGTTTATTTACTTAATGTTAAAACATCTAGTTGTTTCGGAGACGTAACATGAAGCATACAATTTTTATGGATTTTAAAATTCTTTCTCATATCCCAGTTTAATATACAGAGTCTGTAATCACTGTGGCTATCAAAATATTGCTGTAGGGCAATATTGGCTCAATCAATAGCATGAGGTTGGAGGCGGGACTATCTCTTAGTTCAACCAATGGCAGTCTTTGCAATGTTTTTGAATCTCAGTTACACTAGACAATAAACAGAACACCCTGTTGCATTTAAAAGTCCAAATGCAACCCAATACCGTGAAATGGGAAAGATTGCAGGGGCTTGAAACATGTTTTTAAGTTGAACATTTAACTTGACACAGCATCTTGAAAACATGGCACTCACGTAAAATGCTGAATAGGCAGCGAAATGTAAAACTAGCACATTTACATTAGTTATGAGAAGCAAATCTTTTTGAAACTCTGAATCAATTGAACCAACTGCTTTGCAAAATAAATGATTCAGTGTTTCGAAGCACATGAAACATCACAAGCAAAATAGTCAAAACGGTGTATGCCCCAAAACCCCCCCATGAACACAGACCACGTTAATAAAGACACACCAATAACGAAAATGTAATCTATTAAATGTAATCTACAAATCAATAACTACCATTAAATATGAAATTATGTTTATTTATGAATTTGTAGAGCTTGTTTTTTGTGTTTATGCAGGACTCAGCTAATTCCAACCAGAAACAATGAACTCTCCCTTTTTGTATTCTACACGCATGTTTGTTATAATTCATTAAAACGGAATCTACATTCTAAAAATAAGAAAGATCAGTTAAAACAATATGTTAGATGTTGTTTTATGAGTTCACCAGATTAACGTCCTCTAGCAGTGAACTATCAGCATTCAAAAAGTTTCAAAACCAAGATTCAAAACAGTAGGACATAATGAAGCCTAGTTTGCTCAAATCACATGACTTGGCCATGTTTGACCACTGATTCAAACCAAAAGATTCATAAAGCTTCATAAAGCAGTGTTTCAAAAGTGTCCATCACTCGTTTACATAAAGCATCTCTGTTGAACATATATGCTCTTTTGATATGACAGTCTCTAGATTACATTTATGGATTTGAAAGACGCTTTTATCTAAAGTGACTCAAGCTGCATTCATGATATGCAGTTCACGCATTCCCTGGAAATCAATCCCATGACCTTGACATTGCAGCATAGTGGACTGTTTGAGCTACAGGATATGTTGCATGCTTATATGTTGCATTTTAAACATGATAAAAAAATTAATATCATTATACATGCATGTATACCTTTTAAAATAGGACATTTCATTCACCTCCCAAGGCCTTTTACGCATGCAAAATAATTGTCCATTTAATTACCATGCACTGTACATCTGGAAAATTAACACTGAAAATCATAGCTTTGTTAACGAGAACGTATCAGCATAAAATGTCTAAATGTGTATTGCTAGCTTGCAGTAAAAGAAATGCACTTTTAATTTCAGAAACTGCTGAAGTTTTTCACCCTTTTGAGCCAAATCATAGAGCTTACAAATACTCATCCCCAGCTGTGAGTCAGTGCCATGGAGCACGAACTGTCTTTATCCATTCATGGCAATCTAACTCCAATTGCTTAGTATTTCAAAGACATCATTACCACAGTACGCAAGCATCGTGATAGTCTGGGTTGTAGTCAGCGAGACTTCATTAGCAAAGCAGTTTCATGTAGAGACCCCAAAGGAGAGCCAAACTCAGGCACTTTCCATTCCTTCAGCAGGGTGCTGTTCTTGCAAACGTCCCCTTGAGAGCAAGAAACTCAGGCTGTAAGGGTAGCTATTAAATGCATTACGGCTGGTCTGTTATACAACGCTACTCTGGAATACCAAACCCCCCCTTCCCAAAGTTCAGGGTAAATTATGCATATCTAATGTCATAACTGAAGTACAGTTTACAATGGGGATTTTTCAAACTTGTCTACATGATTCATATCAAAGACACATCGCTGATGAATTAGTTACTGATCTGGGAATGGAGGGTGATCCTGAATCACAGTTTAGCATATTTGTACACTTTCGTTTTTGCACCTGAATTGCCCGCAGAGATCCATTCAATTATCTATGCATCTCTCTGTCTGCCACACGTTTTCTATCAAACTGCTTTTACACATCTTTTCCACACATCTCAACTGAAACAAAACTCATAATAATATCGCATGGCGTTGATAATCACCTTAGAGACCGGCACGAAAACCTGCAGCTGAATATAAAACACTTTTGCTCTAGTTTATAACACTTTTGTGTCCAATCAATTTTAATATATTGAAATCTATTCAAACAGAAGCTCAATTATGCAAAAGAGTCTGAGTCAGACGAGTCTGATACAGGACATGCCAGTAAGCCTCAAAACAGCCATCAATATACTTAGGGCTAACATGAGAGACACAAACACGCATGTTGGCTTACTACAACTGCCCTGAAACAACTGCTGGAAGAACACGGCGAGTTATTATTTGCAGCATGTAAATAAATGTTTGCATCCAATCAATAATTGATGCATAAAACCAAGTCTCCGCCCTACTTTTTAAAAAAGTTTGGGATATTTAGTTTTACTCAAATGTACATCACAATATGGAATCTCTCACTACTTTCGTTATTTTGAAACTTTAAAGTGATACACTTTTACGATATTACCCTATTTTATTCATACTATTTGATCATCACTGAATCCAAATTATCTTAATGGTTAAGTAACAAACCATTTGGTTAACCTGTAGATTTTTATTTGTTCATATATCATCTTCTAAATTACATGCTTGAAATAGTTAAACCAAACAATGAATTTAAGCTAGTAATAAACTAGTACATGCAGTACAGTATTATATCGTAAATGGTGTAACTGTACACCATTGCAAAGTGCAAGTACTTTTTACAATTCTTACAGTATCATTTGCATTATTGAAAGTTCCTCAATAATGTAACATACTAATCCCAGTATGTTGAAATTCAATCCTTGCATGTCTTTGTTTTTATTGAGTGTCAAGGTACTGCTTTTGCATTTCCTCTGTCACAATAAAACCAAAACAATAATACAGTATGTTAGAGTAAATGGAGGGCAATAACTTGAGTTTGAGATCCTCTGTAATTTTAATATACATTTGCCCTGAAAACATTATGATTGCAAAAAAGGGTGTTCTTCTACATGAAACCTATTTCTGAAACCAAAACTATTTAGTCAATTACACAAAACTGAACAGCCAGCTCTGTGGAAACAGGATGATTGTTACACATTTCAAGTGTTTTTCAGTGAATGAATCATTTTGATGAGAGGGGACAGATTAGCTCTCCTATCTTCTTTTTTGTCAAACTGGCTCTTCTTGTTGGAAATCATGCACAGTCTGAAATTACCTCATTTATCATTCAATGTTGCATTGTTTCTAATGGGATCACAGGTAGCCAATATAGGGCAAAGTTTGTACGTCAAATTTGCAAGCAGTACTGTGTGATGTGAATTATTTAGTTAGAAGGATGACATTTCAGGTCCCTTCTCCTTCATTATGTAATGTATGGACTTCATGGACGCTCTCTTTAATAGAAAAACTTACCTGACCAACAGTGCATGTCATACGGGCTGTGTCATCGCTGGCTATGAGATGATGAGGCTGCGTGTTCCTGTATTCAAGAGTATGAATAGAACATTAGACCATGTTACACGACTGCTCTGAATTCATAACACTGAATAAAGACAGACAGAGGCATCCGGAGAGCCATCGCCCCTCACTGAGCACTGAACTATGAAATGAACGCTTGTCCTCTCGCTCTTTGAAAGGCAGGTTCACAAGAAGCTGGACAGAAATGAATTTAATGAAGTCTGAATGATGAAGAACGTGCCCTTGGTTTGTAAAACAATGTCAAAAAAGGAACATGGATGCAGTTATCAGATAATGAACCCAGGTCGCTGGGTGAAGCAGGTCCATATTTGCGGCTAATGTCTTGGCCGAGATCCTAATCGAGTCCTGAACAATCTGGCTGGTGGAATGATCCACTCAACTAAAGGGATAATTAAAGATAAAGGGCTCCCATTTTTCTATTCAGTGCTAATGTAATTGTGATGGTCTTAAACAAAGTACAGTTCAGAGAGGTCATCATCTTGCTGTTGTTAATATTCTTTGAAAACTCCTGCCGTGAGGTAGCTGCCTCTTAACTGTATCACTCGTAGAGGGCTCGATTTATGTCAAAAACACTCCAGTTTCCTGTGGCTGGAACCAAGGTTCAATGAAATGTTCATAGATCAGTCATCCTTCAATGTACTTCATGCTGTTTTGATTTTCTGTGGTTGTCCTTCAAGGCAAAAAAAAAAGAAGAAAAAAAAAATTTTGAGTCTAAAAATAATTTGAAAATGGCAATCTAATATTTAAGATGTTTAAGTTTTCAGGCTCGGTTCAGAGTAGATGACCCAATATCCTGCTCACCGCTGTGCCTTTTAACAAGGTACTTAAAAGAATATTCATCATTCAACAATCTATTATTATTCAACATAAACTACAGTTCAATAGTTTAAGGGTTGGTAAAATTTTTATGTTTTTGAAAGTCTCTTATGCCACCAAGGCTGCATTATTTAATCAAAAATACAGTAAAACAGTAATAATGTTGAATATTATGATTGTTTGTTTATATATATATCTCATGAGTGTTTTAGATTTTAATATATTTTAAAATATTATCCTGTGATGGCAAAGCTGAATTTTAAACATCATTACTCAAGTCTTCAGTGTCACATGATCCTCCAAAAATCATTCTAATATGCTGATTCTAAATATTGGCGGATCAAGAAAATTTTTCTTATTATCAATGTTGAAACAGTTTTAGTTCACCCAAAAATTAAAATTACCCCATGGTTTACTCACTCTCAAGCCATCCTAGGTGTATATGAATTTCTTCTTTCAGATGAATGCAATCTGAGTTATATTTAAAAATGTCCTGGCTCTTAAAAGTTTTATAATGGCAGTGAATGGTGGTCGATTTTGAAGCCCAAAAAAATTCCATCCATCCATCATAAAAAGTACTCCACAATGGGGGTTAATAAAGGCCTTCTGAAGTAAAGTGATGCATTTGTGTAAGAAAAATATCCATTTTAAACTTCATAAACCATAATCTATGGTATCCGCACGTTCCCCAGAGAGTGGCGTTCCAGTGGATGAAGATACATTTTTGTCAGGATTCTTTGATGAATAGAAAGTTCAAAAGTACAGCATTTATGTGAAATTGTAACATTATAAATGTCTTTACTGTTACTTTTGATTAAAATCAATGAATGGCTGAATAAAAATATCCAAACAAATTTACCGACCTAAATCTTTTGAACAGTGACTATGTACAGTACCACGTGTGCTGTGCTGCAGATTTCCCACAGACAGTAATTTCCACTCATCCCTTAGTGTCTATAAATGAACAGGAAACATATTTACAATAATGACACTAATGAAACCTTGCAAGCAAGAGCATTAAAAAGAATGTGAAGCTCATAGTTTTGCTCAGGAATTGTTCAGTAAAAAAAGTTGCTACCAGTGGGAATCCACCAGGAATGATGCTGTAGTGCCGGGAGCAACTTAACAACTCAGGCAACAAATATTTTGCTGAATTCATCTCTGTGTGAATAGAGCTCTACAGATGCTGGTATTACTTACTGCTATTTCCACAAAGACACTGAAAGAAATCATGTTTACCTGTGAAACTGGTTGTATTGATGTAACATGTACCGTAAGAGTGCTATGGTTATACTTGTGATTCTGTCTGCTTACCTGATGAGATTTCCATCACAACTATATTTACTGTAAACATTTCCCATTCTAACACACTATGGTATGAATTATTGTCTAAAATATTAACAGGGCACTGTCAGTGCAATTAATGTATAAAAAGTGTCTCTAAATGAAAAACCACAAATAAATAAGACTGAAATGAGTTATTTCTGTGCAATTAGTGTCATTAAGCAGAAGTAAAAATAAAGAAAAAATATATTTTAAACAAGTATACATTTGAACTGACTCAAGCTAAATAACAATGGTATTTAGCCTTCTGTGGAGCTGTTTATAGGTGAAATGAACCTGTTTCATAATTGATAAACTTTAGTTACTGAACTGAATAAACACTGAACTGACTTGAGCTGAATAATGACACTGTTGTCTTTTTGGAGCTGCTTTACAGCAGAATTTGAATTTGTATAATATTTGATGAAGTTTGCATCATCAATTCTGTAATTTTCCTGTTTAACAATCTGTATTGTATACAATAATGCGCTATATAAAGGTGACTTGACGTGATAAAATAAATAAGAAAATGATTTAATTATATTAACAGTAATGTTTTCAAATAGTTTTCCCAAAACCCACAATGCATCAGTCTAATATGACAACATATGACAATACACCTTATACGTATATGACAATACATATTAAACTGGAATAAAGTTAAAACTACATTAAAGTAAAAAGTGGTGGCGTGACATGTGGCCAAATACGGTGACCCATACTTGGAATTAGTGCTCTGCATTTAACATCCAAAGTGCACACACACAGCAGTGAACACACACAAACCATGAACACACACCCGGAGCAGTTGGGGGTCCAGTGCCTTGCTCAAGGGCACCTCAGTCGTGGTATTGAAGGTGGAAGAGAGTGCTGTACATTCACTCCCCCCACCTACAATCCCTGCCGGTACGAGACTCATACCCGCAACCTTTGGGCTATGAGTCCGACTCTCTAACCATTAGGCCACTACTTCCCCACATACATTCCATACATCGCATAATGTAGCAGCAGACTTGGATAATTAATGGTTAGTCATTAATAGATGCAGCTTAAATATTGCAGGCAGAAGTAGGACTGAACTTAAAGCCCAAATAAATAATAATGCATAATAAATATGAGTCTAAGTGTTTGGTCTAAAAAAAAGATTTTGTTTTTGAAGAGGCTTTTGCAAACAATTTTCTGAACAAACTAAAAGAATCAGATCCATCCAAGGGGTTTAATGGACCTTTCAGAATACCTCTAGTAAGTAACACAGCTCTCACTTTAAACTTGAAGGCTGAACTGCTCTCACTCATTACTCAAACACACACTCACACTCGCACACCAAGAACAAAAGAGAAACATCTCTCAAAAGACCTCTGCTGTACAGTTTCTCTGAAAAATTGCAGACTTATCAACTGAATGATGATGGCACGTATCTATCAACGGGGCATTACGGGGCAGGGAAACGGCAGCCTCTCGGCGCTCTGCCTTCAGCAGCAATGCGCCGTAAATTTACAGGGCAATAATTATGAGTCTTTTCAGGAAGATAAAGGCAGGACCCTGTTTCCCAAAAGTAATAAACCTGACTCACGCAACCCTAGTTGAGGATGAAAAATGTTCCCCTGGCAACTGCGTTTGTCGTGCATGCCGGTTTTCCTCAACTGGCATGCTAGGCAAGCAATCTCCTTTCATCACAGGGAGAGAATGCAATTTCAGGGCTCATATCCACCAATTTTGTGTAACTCGCATAAGGGAAGAAGGAATGTAAGCTGAAAAACATAACACGAGGTGAAAAAAACGGCACACTAGACACGTGTCCTCTTTTAGGACTGTAAATACTCCACTTTTCAGTTAAAATATGAGACACTCCAAATCTAAAACATTTCAGACTATGAAAACAAGATCTAAGAGAAAATACTTAGTTGATCCTTGTTCAAGCGCCTCATGATGTCAAAATGTTTTCTTGAAGTTTGGTCAGATTTACACTGGCAGCCAAAAGTTTGAAATAATTCAGATTTTTTAAAAATGTTTTTGAAAGACGTATTTTATAATAAACAAGGCTGAATTAATTTGATTTAAAAAAACAGCAAAAAAAAAAAAAAAAAAAAAAAAATATTAAAATTTTTTTTTTTTTTTTAAATAACGTTTCTTATTTAATATTTTAAAAATGTAATATGCTGTATTCCTGTGATACAAAGCTGAATTTTTCAGCATCATTACTCCAGTTTTACTCCAGTCTACTCCAATCTTCACATGTTCACAGTGTCACATGATCTCAGAAAGTCATTCCATATGCCGATGGCTGCTCAAAATAACATTTTTCATGATGTGCTGCTTAATATTTTTATGGAAACCTTAATACACTGCCATTCAAGAGTTTGGGGTTTGTAATAAAAAGAAAAGTGAGAAATTAATATTTTTATTCAGCAAGGATGCATTACATAATTCATAATGTATGAAAACAGTTCAATACAATTATTTAAAATAAATGCTGTGCAGTGCAATTTTTTTTCATCAAAGAATGTATAACGTTTCCTCAAAAATATTAAGCTGCAAAAAAACTGTTTTCAACACTGATGATTACAATAATAATAATAATAATAACCATTATTAATAGAGCCCACTGAAGACTAGAGTAACAGCTGCTGAAAAATCAGCATTGCCATCACAGGAATAAACTACTTTTTAAAAATATATTCAAACAGAAAACAGTTATTGTAAATTGTAACAATTTTTCATTAAACGCTAAGAAAATAAAATAAGGTATCGAAATCTTGAAAAAGTAAGCAGTATTCTCTGCTCTCAAACGCTGGGGGCGTGTCCACTGTTGGCTATGAAACCACGCCCACTCATGGGAAAGCTGCCTCTCTCAACTGCCAAATACCGCTACAACCTGAAGGAGCTCACTCTAAGGCAGTTTAATTGATTTACATAGGCATACATGTTTGGTAATATGCATTTTCGTGACGAAGGCATAGCTAGCTAGCAAATTGTAGGCTGTAGTAATTAACGTACGCAGTAACTCGCGATCGAGCTGGCGAACCACTGATGCTAATGAACTCTAGTAATATAGGGTTAGGAGAGGGGCCATGCTCAGTGGCTCCAGTGCGTCACTGAGACATGATTTCCGGCCCTATCAAAAATGGTTGAAAAAATGTTTACAGTCTAACTCCCAATTTAGTACTACATAGTTGTTAACAGTCTTTGTAACGTGTTTTCAGCAACACATTTCTAACATTTCTAATGTGTTTAGAAATAATTCTCTGAATTGCCAGATGCAATAAGCCCTCCTAAAATAGTTATCTTCTCCGGTCTTATCTTTGCCACTCTGTAGTTTGTGTAAGGAGAATGACACCTCTTGCCCCCAAAATGGAGTTGGTAAATTGGTGTGTGTTAAAAGAGATGTAGAGTAGCGACTTGGGTGTCCAGCAGGCATTGTTCCAAGACCAGGCCCAGGGCGAGATCTGTTCCCTCACCGCGGGCCTTCTGCTCTGTCCTGCTGATTTTTTTTTTTTTTACGTAATGGCCTCGCCCTCATTCACAAGCACAATCACAACAATAAATATGTTTTAGACTAGGAGAACCAGGGATAGTTCAACTTCGCTCAATGATGAGATACAAACACCCCAAAGTAATTTGTTGCATGTCCACCAGTGAACCTTGAACATGAATAAATAGCGAGAAAATCTGAAACATTACACGCTTGTGTTATTAGAGAACCTCACCGATGTGAGAAATAAGTGTGCCGTCTGCTCTAGCGAGGTGCTTTGTGTCAGGAATGAAAGCCTCAGACACCAAGCAAAGAACTCAGCCATTGCAACAAGTCTTGCGAAAGAAACGGACTGAAGCGTTATTCTGCAGCACAGTGACCTTGACATTTTCACTTAGAATGCCATTGTGTCGCTGCCACAGAAAGAGATGTATCTGAATTAATCAGGTATCCGCAAGCTTATGCAGTGTTGAAAAGGCAAAGCTGTTGATTCAACACTCACCACTGAGTTTAAAGCAATGCAATTTCCTCAAGACATAAAAAAACTGAACAAAATGACAAGTACAATTCAAGTAAAAACCAGTAAAAAGGTTTTTGCACAAAATTTGTTTGAGCATATTTCAAATGACAATTTAAAAATGACAACTTAAAAAAATATATTAAAATGTAATAAATTGAAATGAAAAGATTTCACTTTAATTTGCATTGTGATACAATGGCACTTAAATTAACCTAAAACAGCATTTAAAAGAAAGATATACAAACGTTGAACTGTTGTACAAGATACGATTTCCTTTAACACACTGTTCAAATGCATAAATGCATAAACGCATGTTGTTTAAACTATGATACAACATGACCTTAAAATGCAATACCATTTAAAAGTTAAGATTTAAAAAAAAAAAGAAATTAATATTATTATTCAGCAAGGATGCATTAAATTGGTCAAAAGTGACAGTGAAGACATTTATAATGTTACAAAAAAATTCTATCCCAAATAAATTCAACAAAAAATCCTGAAAAAAGAATCACGTTTTCCACAAAAATATTAAGCAACACGCGGGTTCCAAGATTGATAATATAAGCAATGTTCTTGAGCAGCAAATCAGACCATAGAATGATTCTGAAGGATATGCTAATTAATGACTGCTAATTCAGCTTTGCCATTACAGGAATACATTTTAAGTATATAATAGAAAACGTTCTTTTAAATTGTATTTTCATCAAATAAATGCATAAGAGTCTTCTTTAAAAAACATTAAAAACTCTTATCAACCCCAGGCATTTGAACGGTTTAAAAGGTTTAAGAAATAAGACACCGACCCACCCACACACACGTCTGGTTTGCTATCCTTGTGGGGACTCTCCATAGGCGTAATGGTTTTTCTACTGTGCAGACCGTATATTCTATTGCCCTACACCAACCCTACCCCTAAACCTACCCCTTACAGGAGACTTTCTGCATTTTTAGATTTTCAAAAAACTTCATTCTGTGTCATTTATTAGCTTGTTTACCTGTGGGGACCACAATTTAGGTCCCCACCGTGACACGAGTCCCCATGAGTCTGTGTGTATTCAGGTTTAAGTCCCCACCAGAATAGAAAAACAGGTACACACACACACGCACACATGCACACACACCTTCAGTTTTAACATTAATTAATCATTTTGATAAGCTCAATACTTCACAAAACAAACCTAAACTTGACAAAAAATATCAACAATAACAATGGAAATAAATTAAAAAAGTGCTTTCATTTCTACAGACTTGAACTGAATACAAATGTAGAGTACCGTAAGTTTAATATTTTCAAGTTCACACTTGAACAAACATATTCACTATATTCACTGTTTTTACTTCAGCACACAACATTTTCCAGAGTGCATTCTATTATTATTGAACATCACACTTTCTTGCAGAGGTTTAAAAAATCCCTTAGCGTGAATAACAAAGACTCTAGAGACTGCATTTCAATCTCAGTGAAAGCATCACTTCCAATCTGATGACATCAACGAAATGTCTATGCCAAACAGTGTCAGAGTATCCGTGTCCACTCCATGTGATCTTAAAATGTCACTTAGACCTCTTACATGCTCAAATCGCTTTGTGACTTTCACTTACACAGGTGTAATGACTTGTATCATTTATTTATTCATTATTAATTTGTAATTAGAGGGAATTAATGATTATTACTTTATTCATTTTGCTAGAACTCGGGTCTGAATGTCCCAAATCCACCTGATCCAACCATTCCAAATTTGTTAGTTTTATGTAGCGAATCAGCTCATGGGAAATATGAATAATTAACCATAACTAATTATGATTAATTATTAATATTTTAGATCCACTGTAGATATTTAGCTGACCACTCAGGGTCAACCGTCTTGTCAATTCTAAGAACGTTAATTTCCTGGTTAAAGGAAATAACTTTCTTACTGTACAATTCTATAAGTTTGTAACGTAAATCTGCATGATTATTGACTCCGGTTATGAGTAAACAATGAACACGTCAAGTGTGATACAAGTAAGGTTTTATTAACTAAACACTTAAACTAGTCCAACATACAACATAAACACATAAACTGGTCTAACACACACACACACAACCACATACAGTTTGTATAGGAAAGGGTTAAAGTTTAGCACTTAAGAAAGAGACATAAGGAATGACATTAATGGAACCATTTTGCATATTCAGCAGATCTAAAACCTGTGGGAAAAACGTCAGATTCGTAGTTCAAACAAACCTTGTAAAAAGGTTTGTAACTGATACTTAATGCTCAATTAAATCGACTCTAAGTTTGATACTTGCGTATGTCTGAAAAAGTTTCCTGATGCAATCTTAAGGCCCAAGATTTTTTGCTGAAGTTGGTTGATGAGAAAGAGTTAGTTTGAGTCAGAATCACTTGATGAATGAAAAGGACTAGGCCGGAGACTGGCACGAGTTTTGGTATCCTGGAGCGTTTCTCACAGCTTCATTTTAGCATCTCCCTGAACCACCGACCGGGGCGGGTCACATGGAGTGTGGCCTATTAAAGCCTGCAGAGATTCACGCCTCACAAGATGGGCTTGTCCAATGAGAAAGACTGAAATCCCAAGCGGGAGGTTGGAAATACTGGGATTTTTATGACTCTTTGTCTGTAAGCATGTTATTTTGCATATGTAATTCGCTGGAGTTTTGAGGCACGAATTAGTACAGATTCTTAGAACATCAATATGTTGCATAGGTATCAGCATATAATATACCCACTTGTTTCGATCATAAGAAGGCAAATTCACAGATACTAAACATGAATAGGTTGAGGTTATATTAACTAGTGGTCTATGATAACATGAAGAAAACAGCATACACTACAACAGACAATATACAAGACTGTAATGGTATACACAATGACCAAAGGTTATGGGTATTCAATCAAAGAAAGGTTTCCTATGAATTAATTAGAGAACAGACCATTTCTCTGGGCATTATGTGTCTGCCTTATGAGGAAAATGACGGGGTTTTACCTAAAGTCCTTGTGGTCATAAAACCAGGTGATATCATGATTAGTGATGGTGACCAAGGTTGGGGATGGTTTTCAGCCGAAAAACCGAACACCAGTATATAAGAGGTGAGGGGTCTGTGATTATTTGTTAATCTAATGATTAATTGATTTGTTAAATCAAATTAAAAATTGTGTGTTTGATTGGTCCAGATGCTACAAATTCCCCCTCTTCGGGCGTTTTTGTCCGTAGAATAGACAACAACGAGCGTTGTCAAAGGTGCAGAACAATCGAACATACACCTGGCACTCACGGCTGGGAGCCGGTGGTGGCTTTTTGGCTGTTGGTGCCGTGGTTGATGCTGTCAGGTGGTGCGCTGTGGTGTAGTAGGCTGTAGCAAGGTGTGGGTCCTCGAGCTTATGCAGCAGGTGTCGAGGCTGTGGCACCTGTCATCCTGAAGTGAGTTAGTACGGGTAGGATGTTTTTTTGTTGATGTTGTTAGACAGTAGGCTATCTGTGGTACCCACGAAGTGGAACAGCCGGGTTAGACTCTCACTGGTGAGAGTGCAGGTGGTTCCAGGGATTTCAGGTAATTGTTATGGAGATTTTGTACTGTGCAGAGAGTTTCAGACTGACCTAGTGAGGATGGCAGGAGAGCAGCAGGTGGTTGTGAGCTCTCTGTTCTGCCCGAACGTCACTAGAAATATGATGTTTGCGGTGTCGCTTGGCTCTTGTGGCGGCACCGACTTGTGCTTGCCTGAGTCGTGTTGGTAGAGCTTTCGCCGTTGGGCATGTGGGCCCACTGCTCAATCCAACATTGTCTGGCTGCTTCTAGGGGTGTCGAACGGTTTCAAGGGATACTCCTCCCTTGGAGGGGCCTGATACTGTGATGCAGCAGGCAAGGAGTCAGAGGATTGTCCTTCTCAATACTCCTTAGTTGAGTTTTGTTCAAGGAGCTCTTCGAGTGTCACGCAGCTCCTGTTAACCCAGGGTAGGCGTTTACAGCTGGTCCTGTGTAATACGTTTCAGCCTCCGTTGTGTGGAGGAGGATGTTGTGGTGGACTGATGTTGGACATACCGTGGTGTTTGCAGGATGAGGACGCTTTTTCCCAGTGGTTGGTCTGGAACCTGGGTGTGTTGCCATGGTGATGGCTTTGTCCTCTTCTGTCTAGGGGCTTTCTGTAGAAGGGTTTTGCATCGTGGCAAGACTCTAGGACTATGAGAAGGCCGCGAGGAAGTGAGTCCCCCAGAATGAGGGGCTGGAACCTAGTAGGTTGGGACGCTCCAGCCAGCAGCCCCGGCTGAACGACCCAAACTCCTCAGAGGAAGAGAGGTAAACTCGTGCTCTCACTCGAGAATTTTTTTTTTTTTATCCCAAGAGCCCCTGTATATCTAACTTCTCATAGTCAGATAAATACTTCATTTTATTCCTCAGAATTAAATGCAATCAAACAATCAGACGAGTAAATACGGTCTGGTGTAGTAAGATTCACATCAAAAACCGAATTATGTAATATAAGCGTTGCCTCGGCAGCATGCGAGCCACTCAGTCACAACAACAACATCAATCTCCTCAGGGAAAGATGGCCGCATCAGCAAGCTCTCTCTCAAAGGGGGAAGAACCGCAGAGTGGGCTTCCGAGCCTTGAGAACGAGCTCTAGATCTAGGGAACCCGGGTGGAGATAGGAAGATCAGTCTCCAACCATCTGCCAGATCATGTGCGATCCCCACAATCTCAGTCGCCGCCGTGCCTCAGCAGCAGCGGGACCACAATCGCAAGATCACAGGCACGGACACACTCCTCGGAGCGTGCCCGGCGAGAGCGGAGCGCTTAACAGCAGTAAAAGCACAATCTGCCCCCCGAGAGCCGACT